>JZKD02S0672132.1:54262-68438 GCA_000966675.3 Picea glauca | reverse complement strand
AACACCTTCAGTAACCACTCACATAACCAGATCAAAGATCAACACACCGATGTTTTCACGTGGTAAAACCCCTACGGGGAAACATCCACGGCCCCAGCCAACGCGGCTACATGGATCTTGTTTTTCCTCTTTTATAATTAGATCTTATTATTGTGGATCTAGGAATTAATGCTCTTTCTTAAGAGGGAGTGAGGAAAAACTATATAATGCCTTATGTGAGCCCTTTGAAATGGAGGAGAGTAATGGAGAGCTAATGAGTGGAGTTAGAGAGCCATAATGCTACTACTCCTAAGCATTGAGAGACTTATTCATGTAAGGTATTATCCTTCTTGATGTATGGAGAGATGAGTGTGAGTAGTCTTCTCGAATCCTCATTGAAGGAGAAGGCATCTCTTATGTAATCACTTATGAGAAGGTCCCAACATATTTTGAAGAAGGAATGAAAGCGATCTGTATTCCAATTGATGCGGGTCTGGAGACGTCGCCGAGGAGGGGTGAACTCTGTTACCAAAATTGGTTGTCTCTCTCTCTTGTCTTTTCATGTGCTTATTCCATTTGAGTTCATGTATGTTATGTACTCTTGTTTAAAAATCATGTTTAATCATGAATCCATATGCCCTTTAATCCTTATGCAAATAACTCTTCAGAAAACGATTCTCTATTGAAAACTTGCATAAAGTACTCGCCCGTTTTTAGATCACAAATTGTCAAGAACTTGTCCATGTGTTTTTTTGGACTCGTAATTCCATCACCGCTGAAGATGGAAATACACTAGTGGGGATATTTGGCAGTGGATGTTTCTCTCCTTATAAATCCAATAGACTCATTCTTGTTCTTCATCTTTGATTTCTTTTTCTTTCATCATTTCTTCTTTCCTCGTTTCACCTTTCATGATCAGGTTCCTCGCGATGTCCCATCTCTCCTTCTTCAATTGTAGGCAAAGTCTTAGGTGGAAATAAGAATGAAGGGGGATCAAACAAGATTGGAGTCAAAGAAATTTTCGGTTCCATATCTTGGGCTTCTTCAAGAAGTTTTATTATGCTTCAAGTCACTGGTCCCTTGAAACATCTCATGGTGGCTAGTTTGTAAGATCTTTAAAATTTTATTGGAATCATCTCTCTCCTCGTGCCACCTCTACTTGTTGGGATAAAACTTGCTAAGATCGTTCCAACTTAGCACGACTTCTTGAAGTTTTCAGAACCAAGTTTTACAATTGGTTCAATACACTTATTTGGTCTTCTAAACTGACAAAAATGTGCGGTTGGACTATACTTGGGTGATTCATTCATAAAAAGATTCACCAAAAGAGCTTTATGGTCTACAAAAATCAATGTTTGTTAGATTAGTCCCCAATGGAGTCACAAAAATATGTTGATATATTATCTTGTCAAGGACAAAAGACAACCTCGTAGTTCATTCTCATGGAAATTAGAGATACCCTCCTTGTTTTTATAAAAGGGGCACTCTATTTCTCTCTCAGATAACAATTATATCAATATTTCTAAGCATCCATATTTTTCATTCATAAACATTAATGCCCATGAGTGGAACATGCAAAGAAAATATTAAATAAAAACTTTTCAACAATAAAGAAGGAAAAAAAAACTACTATTATTCCACCATAACCATTTCCCATGTCATAGCAAGAGAAAGCAACAAATTTGAAGCAATACAAACATAACATGAGTAGAAAAGATGGCCCTTTTTCAGAGAACTTTATATGATTTTGTGACATTCATATCATAAGGATGTAATGGAAACTAATTCTTGATATTTCATGCTCACATAAAATTCAGAAACCACAAAATTTTTGAGCTCCATAAAATCTCTGTGTGGAGTTTAAATAATAAATACAAATTGACTATTCAAGATCCAATAAAATGTATGCAAAATAAGAATTACATAATACTAGTGATACTTAAATGAAAAGTAGGAAATGTGTTCATCCTAATGGATTGGGATGGTTCTCCCATGGACCATATAAAGAGTAGAGGTAACCTGGAAGAAAAAAGGAAGAAAACATAAATTGGTCTTGTACACAAACATTGACATTATAACAAGACTGGATGATTGCAGACTGAGTAAGAAAGAGATAGAGGGGAATGCTTCAAACAAGGCTTATACTCACAAAAATCAAAGTAGGGGTCAGTGGTTCTCCTTGTACTTTCTTTCCTTTCTCTTTAAATAAGTAACAACACTGTTGATCCAAACTTTTATAATCATTTCTTGAATTTTCAAGATCAAGGTGGGTTAGTTATTGCTTCCAACACACCCTTTAACCATTCTTGAACATACTCGTGTAACGAACCTATGGTTATGTCATGTTTCACTCTAACCCAAAAAAACTCATCTTCAATAGTCCTCAACATGCTGCATTGTTGTTGTGCAATACATGATTGGTCTTCATTCTCATCTGTGAAATTGAATAGCCAACATCAGATCTCGTCTTCTAGAAAATTTGTGAGGTCGTTGAACTTTGTTCCCCATGCGAATCTTAGTATACCTAGCTTAGCTTGCATTTTATATCTTGTCACTAACATGGAATCCCTTATCAAGGGTGGGCCTTTGAGCTCCTTGAGAATATTCGTTACCCATAGAAATAATGAACTCCCCCTTTCTTCAAGAGCATCATAGGTGGTGCTTAATTGTTGAAGGGTATAAATCCTTCCAAGCCAGCCAGCTTGTGTTTTCCTTAATATATTTTTGGAGGGAAGATATGTTTCCATATCTTAATCTTGTCCATACAAGTTAGTTGTTTAAGTGAATGGACCCTTTTGCAACAATTCTTTAAGTGAACAAACCCTTCCCATCATGACACCTTCTTCTATGGAAATCTCCAAAGCTTCCATGATTATCTTGAGCCTTTTTTTTTTATGTTTTCAACAACATAGTTCCTAACACCCATTAGTAGTTTAGAAACCCTAGAGACCTTATAACTATATATGATCACTTGTTGAGGGAACTCATCCAAGACTATCATAGATATGGGATCAACAAATAATGGCTTCAGGGTAAGGTTAGCTTAGAGATCCCTTATCTATTTCTTTAGTCCAGAGTTCTCTAATTCCTTCTCTGTTATCGAGCAGGATAATGCCTCTTTTGGTCTGATGGAACCTAAGAACCCCTGAGGGCCTCATGCCCTTGACTTTGATTTCAGAGTTACTTTTTTCTGTCCTTATTTTATCCTTTAGGTTGACCCTTTCAATCTGTAATTTCTTGGGATTTTTATCGTATTTGGCATGGTTAAGAGTCACATAATATTCTTCAAAAAATGTTGGCCCCTCTTGTACCAACTCCTATGTTATTAACTTAATTTATGCTATTTGAACCACAACCCATGTGGGAACATCATTGAATTCATAAACTTCCATGTCTATTACCTTGATTTTGAGACCTCCTGGGGTATTAATAATTTCCCCCATTTGGATTCCTCTTCATATTGGGCACAAGAGTAACAACATGTGTTATCTCCAACTGATATCAAGGGGGAACCACATTGTCTCCATCACTCGCACATCCCTCATTAATATTTCTTCATGTAGAATTAATTTCCTAATTTTTTGTGTCCCAAAGAGGAACTCTTACGGGGGTGATGAACTACACCGCCTTTAGAACTCATTGTGGATATGCCCCTTTTTTTATTCTTTGTTTGTTTGTTTTCCTCAAGTAGAGGGACCTATATTGCACCGACATTTGAAATTTCCCTTGTATGCCAATCATCGTGAGTGGTTTCCTTCCTCTTTTGGGAGTGGTTTTTCTCTGGGTGGCCATTAACTTGGCTTCGGCATGAGCATCCTTGTTAGGAAATAAAAAATATGAGAGAAAAATAATATTTCAAATCATAGAAACAACACACAAAAATCACACGAATTTGCCTTGGAAAAAACCATCCAATAATAGATCTATTATTGACTTTGACCAAATCTAGCCAAGGAGGCCAATGTCCTTGTCTAAGTGATCCTTCACCACTCAACTCTTGACATGTTACAATTGAGTATCACCATCATTTTATAGGATTTCATTACATGTAATCCACAAGTTTAATACCACGAGTCACCAATACCATGTTTCTGAAACCACCACTACTGACCTAACAACTTTGACTCTTTTACAGAGTCAACTTTATCCTATCATCCCCCATTTAAACTTGAATTGGGGTTTCCCATGACCAAATATAGCCAAACCTCCCTCAAATTCAAGGTCTTCAGGAATCCTGCATGCTCCCCCTATCACCGAGGTATACATCTAGACTTTACCAGTAAAATTTCAAACCTGAAGTATGCATGCCTAACTAGGTCTTATATTCATATGCCCATTTACATTCAAATCGATCAATTGTTTTTTTTCATTGTTTTTATCTCAACACTTATGTCACTATCCTCTCACCTTTCCATTCCTCTATTTATTGATGCTTGCTTGTATATCTGTAAGCAGACAACATATCCAACCATAATTTACATATCCATCCATCGGATCCAACCATTCAAACAATAGATCCTTCACACACTCCAAGACCAAACTTAGTGCTCTTCAAATATTAGTGTTGAATCCTACCTTTTGTTGATGTTTGGATCTATTAAGACCAAAACAACGACCTCATGAGGATATGAATCCCCATGTGTTTTTATAGAGGTGCTACTCCACTTTGACTAAAAGATATATCTTTAATATCTTGGATTAGGGATATTGCTTAGATACCAAACCCTAGATCTGTATTGCTTGGATTTGTGCATGAAATGGTTCTTCAATAGCCTAATCTGATCTTTAAGTGAAACAAAAAGTATTTTAACAAGAAAAATATTGAAGGAAGGCTTCAACATCATAATATCTTTGTGATCAACATCATATATACAACCCTCTAGATCATAGATGAATATTGGATATATCCAAATTTTCTCACAAGAAATAAGAGGAAATGGTTTCGATCATTCAAATAATTTTAAAAGAGTATAGCAGTTACAACAGAAGAGAATTTTATAAGCATACTTCAAACATATCACACTCATAAATTCATGGATCTGAAACATCATTGAATTCATGCCCCGAAGTAATTATTTGTGGATTTTTATTCATGAAATATATTCAACAATACACAAATTCTCTGGCAGTCATATATGTGGTTGTGTATACTCCATGATCGTATGATAAAATTATTTTGAAGAATAGAATAATAACACTCAAGAATCTCAGTCTTGTGCTCAATTCATATATTCAAGCATAAAGATTTGAGAAAATGGTGTAGAAGAAGAAAATGAGTGGAGAAGATGGAGATCTTTTTTTGTTGATTAGAAGCTTCACTACATATTGATGTTTGTACTTTATTCTTCTTATCCTCTTCCCCTACCATTCTTATAGTGGAACTCTCTCTCTCTCTCTCTCTCTCTCTCTATCTCTCTCTCTCTCTCTCTCTTCTAACCCTTGATGAAGCCCTTTATTTCCCTTTAAAACCGGTTCTTATGACTCCTCGAGTAGTTAGGGATTTCTCTTTCTTGGAAATATAACTTTAATTAATACTTAAAATAAGTGTCCTTAATTATTTTTCATCATTAACATACACATTTTGAATTGGTCCCTTTTTCGTCTTTCCTAAAAAAAATTAAATAAACTTTTATTTTGAATTTTTTTTAGTTAACTTCCCCTTTTAAAGAGAGGATTGTGTTTTAATTTTTTGGATTTGATATTAAACATCTTAGACATGGAAACCAATTTATATTTTCTCTTCATCTTCTTATATTTCCAATGAGTCCTCCTGGTTGCAATTTTGTTTTCTGTATCTCAAGAGATGAGCTCGTGAAGTTGAGGTGTCAAACAGATTTATCAGCAAGGAATAACACATTTTCTGATTTTTCTTTCAATTTTTGAGAAAATTATAGTCAATTCCATCTCTCAATACCTATTCCATCATCTTCCTCGTTGAAATACCTCTCTAACGAGGTCAATGTTGCATAATTCTGACTCTCGCATCTCAATATATAGCCTCTAGAACAACACGTCTCAACAATCATTGATTAATCTTCACCGGGCAATCTGGGCCCTTGATTAAATTTCGTTTTTCCCTTTAGAAGTTCGAATTTTTGGTTAAAAATGGAATCCCACATGTATGGGAGTATGGCTACTTTAATGGTATATAATTAAAAGTGTGTTATAAACTTAATATGTGAAATAAGAAGACTGTAGAGACTTAAGGATTCAAGTCCTTCGAAATTAATTAATTAATTAATATTTTAACCAACCATTCATCCTCCACTCATGCACAATTAGCCTCAATGGCGATGAGTCAGTAGTCCAAATTTTTCCACATGTCATCGCATGATAGGTCAATAATCTACCACATGTCATTGCATGGTCAGTTTCTTCCATGTGTCTCCAATTGTTAATCTCCATATGTCATGAGTTAAGTGGTTGACATGTGGCAATATTTCAATGGTTAAAGATTCATGTAAAAAACTTATGGTAAAATGGTTAAGGAAAATAAGAAATGGATGGGATGTTAAGTGAGAGGTTTGGCGGGGGGTGATTTGAGGGTGTTGGAAGTGAGGGAGTGACATAGGGTGATGTGAGGGGGGGGAATATAGGCAGCAGAGATGGGTTCGTGGGTTGGGGAGTGAGGGAGGTGAGGGGGAAGACGTGAATATGAGTCTTCCAACCTGTCATGGTATGGAGAGAGTGGAGTGAGGGGGTGAGGTGAGTGAACCTGCAATTCCACCAAGGTAATGAAACCAATAAGTTACAAAATAAAACTAGTATAGAGTGTGGAGTGTATGGAGTGGGAAGGGGCATGTGGGGAAATTCGAAAAATAAATTAAGTATGGAGAATGTAATAGAGGGGAAATAGATACACTGAATGATTTCAAATGCATTTTGATGATGCCATAATTTTAGACTTGTAAAAAAATGTGTACGAGCCCACGAAAAATTCCAATATTTCGAACATGGTTCCAAGATCTCAAACATGGTGTGGTTCCAATAAAAAAAAATATATTCCAAGGAAAATTAGCTTTGTTGCATAATGAAGAAGCGCTTTCCGGGCGTTTGGACATAAACCTAGATATAGTGAGCATACAAACTCGGATTTTGAATATGAAAAAATGTATGGTGAAGCTGAGACTGAGGGCTATGCCATAAATATGTAATTGTTAAATTTTTTTTTTTTTTTTTATATCAATTTTTTTATTATTCCATGAGAGGGAAAACGAGAGTGATCAATTTTTGGTCAGCACCTTCTTCTGATACCAGTTGTTAGGAAATAAAAATATGAGAGAAAAATAATATTTCAAATCATAGAAACAACACACATAAATCACACAAGATTTACCTTGGAAAAAAACATACGGAAAACCAGCCAACAATAGATCTATTATTTCCTTTGGCCAAATATGGACAAGTGAGACTTCACCACTCAACTCTTGACACATTACAATGGAGTATTACCTTCCTTTTATAGAATTTCATTACATGTAATCCACAGGATTAATACCATGTGCCCAAAACCACCACTATTGACCTAACAACTTTGAATCTTTTATTGAGTCAAGTTTATCCTAACAATCCTCATTGTCATCACCTCCTTCTGTGAAAATTCCCTCAATATAAAAACCACTATGGGATTCAGCATATTTCATGTTAAAAGATTCGAAGAACCCTACCATTTAGTTTAGGATTTATGAACTATTTATAATAATATTGACAATATTGAAGGGTGTAGGAATAAATTTCCATTTCCTCTTCTTATTGAAAAACAAGGACCATGTCCTATGTTGTCTACACAACTCATAAAAAAAGAATTTTTCATAAACAAAACGGGGAAGAATAAGGGGATTCCCTTCAAAACCAAATAGCCTTGTGTACATGAACTATTCCTCCAAGACACATACTCCCTTTCCTGTGAGAAATTCCATGGTCGATCTCATCACCCTAGATAGGTCAGTTTCAGTGAGTATATGCTTGCATTCCTTGACAAAGGAATCTTGGATTTGGTAAAAATGAAATGGCGCCTTGTGCTTCCATAATGTGGGGTACCAAAAATGAGCAGGATCTTTTTCAAAATCTACATTACTCCTTAGGGGAATGCCTTTGAATGTGTTACAGTAAATCAAAGTAAAATCCAAGTAAAAGGTCATGTATAACCTCTTAGTATGAATATAGTCTGACAATTGGTGGGAAATACCATTTGAAATAATATGGGCCCAATCGAAAATGACACCTACTCTTACCGAGTGGTGGACGACATATAAAACATACCTAGGAATGTAATCAGTTGATTCTTGGTTGATTAGTCATGAAAAAATCCATCCAAACTCTTTATATGGTTGAGATGATGTGGATATATTAATATTGTTGGGGCTCAAGGGTTCGATTGGAGGTTGGACCAAAAACTCCATGAGTATATTTGCACCACCACCTTGAGCATCCAAGAAGGAGTCTACCTCAAAAAGCTTGAGAACCTTGTTCAGTTCTGGGAGTCATAGCATCCTTCTAAGTGTATTAGGAATCAGGAGGATAAGATTCCTTCCAGTCTCCTTTACGTCAATTAATCAATGCTTTGAATGAATTCTTCAGGCACACCATGCTACTAGTTCCCTAAAATCAAACACTTTAGGTATGCAACCATCCTTAGCTATCCTTGCATTCTAGAATTTTTTTTTAAGCTCATCTTTAGGGGAAAGGTCATAATACAACTTATGTGCAATAGACCATTGAAATTCCCCACTTTCTCATGCCAATGAATTCATTGTATCTCCACATAAAGGTTCTTTCTTTTTCTTGATCGTCATATTTTCCACTTTCAATGTGCTTAGGTAAGTGCGAGGATTACGTGTATAAAATAGATTTTCCATTTGATAGGTTCCCTGCTAATCATAAATTAGGTGTCAATATATTGTTCAAATTTCCCCCCTTGTACACTTGGTGCATGTCACTCATTAAATGGTAAATGTGATTTGTGTACACAAGGCCTAAGGGGAAATGTGGGAGAATTAATCCTCATTAATTAACAACAACCTCTTTTGTTGTGTGAGAGATGTGTGATGAATATGCTATGATTAAGTCAAAATGACAAATCATGTCATATGTGGAATTCGACATGGGATTACCTGAAATACAGACACGAGGAGAAAGAATATCGTGTAGAGTGCAAGATGCGAGAAGAAAAATGTATGTAGGGGGGGATGTATGTAGGAGGAATGTCAAATTTCACTTCCCTGCATGAACCTCGAGGAAATCAAAAAATATCCTAAGTATGAGAATGTGGGTTGCAAGGATGTAGGTTGTGGGAATGCAAGGTGACTAGTATGGAATGCAGATGCAGGAATGTGGGTTGTGGGAAGAATGGGCCCAAAAAGATTTGTGAGAGGTTTCCCTACATCTACATGAACTTAATATATTTGGAATGTGGGTTTTTGGTGTCTGGGATATTTGACAAGGAAATTACCCCCCGCATTTGAATAACTAAGTGTTATAAGGGGTCACAGGAGAAATTCATGTTTAATTAAGGGAATGGAAGGGTATCAAAAAGACCTAAGAAAGATGTTTGTTAGTTGAATGAGTCCTTTCATCCAATTAATACCTAAACTAGAAGCATCGAGGATATATGTTCATTTAACATTATTTTCTATGGCACATTTTATAAGGAATTTAAGAGCCTTAAATTTAGCATATTAATTGATCAAAACTTTAATCCTTTTTTGGATTTTAGAAAGTGATTATCTTTAAAATATATTCTAGCTTGATTGTAAATTGTAGAGTCTTAACTAGTTACCTCCTTAGCTAGACGGTTGAATTATTCATCCATTTCTTTGACATCCTGGGAGAGGACCTGCTGGAACTAGTTAAGGACTCTAGGATTAGAGGGAAGGTGCAATGCTCGCTTAACTCAACCTTTATGGCATTGATACCAAAGGTGAATAAACACATGACTTTTGGTGACTACATTCCTATTTCTCTCTGCAATTTATGCTACAAGTTGATAGCAAAGGTGATAGCAAATAGAGTCAAGCCTATCTTCTTGAGGATGATATCTTGTGAACAACTTGGTTTTTTAAAAGGTAGGAAGATATTGGACGCCATTCGAACGGCACAAGAGTGTCTTCATAGTATAAAACAAAAGAAGATAAAGGCTCTTATTTTGAAACTTGATTTTAAAATAGCATATGATTGCGTAAACTGGGATTTTCTTCGCTTAATCCTCCTCAAAACGGGCTTTAGTGTACCTTCACCAACTGGATCATGAGTTGTGTTGTCAGTGCCTCATTCGTTGTTTTGATAAATGGTGAGACTTCTTAACTTTTCCAGAGTGAACATGGTCTTCAGAAAGGTTTCCATCTTTCGCCTCTTCTTTTCATCTTAGTTTTGGAAAGTATAAGTCTTTTGCTGAGCAAGAGCCAATCTGAGGGTGCTTTGTCAGGGATACAAGTTTCAAGGGTTATCAAAATCCTTCATCTAATCTTTGTAGATGATATCCTTATCGTGTCAAAGGATTCTCTAGAGGAATGGATGGTGATTTAATCATTTCTAGAGCTTTTTTGTTGTGCTTCGGGCATCAAAGTAAACTTAGAAAAGTCAACTTTCCACCATTCAGGTTTACAAGGGGAGGACTTGGAAATGATAAAGGAAGACTTTACGATCAATTTCATCGAGTTGTCAGATGGATTTCGGTACCTGGGATACTTCATAAAAGAGAATAGATCCACCTTTGAAGACTGGAGGTGGCTTCTAAAAATATTTGAAAACAAGATCAGTCACTGGTGCAATCGTTGGTTATCTCTCAGTGGTCATTGCACTCTAGTAAAGGAAGTTTTAGAATCATAGTTAGTGTATTGGATGGCCTTGGTGGCGATTCCAGCTTTTGTTCTCTCAAAGATATGATTTTTAATATTTGATTTTCTCTAGTCGAGTGGAGTTTCTAATCACCATTATCATCTGGTTAGTTGGGAGGTGATTTCCAAACCGAAGTCGATGGGTGGATGGGGCCTTAGGAACATTTTCCACTTCAACTGTGCCTTGGTTGTGAATTCCTTATGGCGAGTGTTAATAAAATATAGTATATGGCACAGGGTGATCAAGGATAATTATATTCCCTATGTATTTGTTTCTACATTTCTTAGATCGGATATTTTAATTCAACCTCTATCTTCTCATACCTGGAAGAATTTGTTGAAATCGCTTCCACTCATCACACACTGGCTCAGTTGGAACCTGGGAAATGGGCTCTCGGTTTTGATTGGTATGGACAAGATCCTGGGTATGGATGATTCCTCATTACTATCCCAGGAACTACTAGTGGCCTTAAAGAATAACGATATATGCTATCTTTATCAAGTCAGATGATCTGAAAAAGATCTTTTAAATGACAATGGTTGAGTTATTTTGCATGATTTAAATTACCATTTAGGAAACTGATGAAATAGGAAGAATTATAGATGAAACATGACAGACATAAATAAATATTCATATCTGAACATAAGCATGTAGAATAGCTAACCATAAAACACCAAAGTGATAATGAAGTTAGACAATCTCACCTACGTCTCTGGCCCTTTGTCTCAGTGGGTGAGGCTTTCTTATTTATGTTAGAATATTTAAACATACATCATAATAGTGCCAAAAATGTTACAAACTGATATGGTCTTTCTCTACCAGATCTCAAGAACCCAACAAAACTAACGGCACTAAAATCGGATGAACGAAGCTCCCAAAAATGGCCCCCAAAGGTGCTCTCCTCAATGGCTTCCCTACATAAAAATGGTTTTGGCTTTTAAAATATTCAACATGTACCTGTTCTGAACCTCCTCCTATAGCCCCAGTAACCTTTTTTTTATATAGAGTAGGTGTGGGTAACAACCTTCAAACTTATCCCTAAGATTTGGTCTCAAAAAGGGCCCAAGATCCTCCAAAAATGCCCAAAATCCCCTCAAATTGCTAAGAAAATCATTAAAAAAACATAATACAAAGTATAAAACCCAAAAATGTCAAATATGTAGGGTGCAACCCCCTTTTCCATGCTCATGGGAATATGGGCGCCCCCCATGTGGCCCTGGCCTGGCACTCCTTTGTTGGCCCCTCTGTTCCTGGCTCCTAGTCATAAGGTGGTGGCCATGTGGTCGCGAGCCAAACCTCCATGCGCTAATATAGTGAATTGGCCACCTAACGGTGTAGCCCACAGTTAATCTCTTGGTCAGAGGGCTAGCTCAAGTGATCAAGGATAACCACGAAACTCCATGCCAAGTGTTAATACATCCAGTCACATAGGATATGGCTCCATGTGGCTAGGGCTGGGCCAAACGCCATTCAAAAATGCGCCCAATACAATGGAGGATAGGGTCATATCACATCGGCCATGTGGTAAATCTTGTGTCGAGGGTTGGGGCTAGGCCCCAACCCTAACTCCACCCTAAATACATTACAATCAAGCTTAAATAAAAAATGTAACCCTTAGTTTGAAAAGACCACCACGAGCCGACTAGATAGCCTGGCCCTGCCAAGACACTAGCCCAAACATTTTTTTCCAAACACTGCTAGCCAATGGATGGGTGCCACATGGAAACCCAAGACTGGGCCACGTGGAACCATGCTATTCGTCGAATACATGCCATGTGTCAATCACCTATTCGTCCACCTATCTGCCCAGGTGCAGCCCAATCATATTTCATTGTACTTGCCAAGTCAACATCCACTGTACCTTGCCACATGAGCTTGTGCCACATGTCACCCTTGCAGTGGTGCCACGTTTCACACTCTGACTGGTCCACCTATACCTTCCCACATCAGTGCCAATTTACCCAGCCACGTCAGTTGTACATCCATACATCCTATACAGTCAACTGCCACGTCACCACTGTACGGACTGTACAGTTAGCATTTTTTTTCCTGTTTGACGAAGCGAACAGACCGTGATATCTTGAGAATACAACATCTATTTGATCTCGTTCAAGTTGTGTTCAGTTTGTATTGATGAGGCCTACGCACATGTCCGTTTTGAATCCATTCTGAGAAATTTGATTTTTAGGCCTTCCGGGACCCATTTTGGTCCCGAGATCCAATTCCAGATCACACCTCCCCACTAAAGACCTTTTGGTCCTCCAAAAGGCTACTGACTAGTCATCAAATGAGGGATAGGCCACTCGACTTTTTCTCTGTCTTTAAACTCTGTCCTATGCACCTGTCTCATCAAGATCAACTGTAAAACAATATTGATAACTGACAACATATTATTAGCCATTTGTACCCTGTCACATCTTACTAAAGCCACTATCATCCATGTTGAAAACATTAATAATGATAGCATCAAAAATATGACTACAATTGAGCTAATATGTTTGTGATATTGTCATGACATTTTCTTATCTTGAAGCAAAGTGTGATTGATCTTCCATTCTACAATCATCTCATGTTCTTGCTTAAGATCGATTACTTGATTTGAAACAATTATAGGTGTGTTTCTTGCATGAGTTGTCTTTCTTAATTGTTCCATAGTTTGAAGAGAATGATTTTCCTTTAAATGATGATCATGTACAACATATTCTTGACCTTCTTTGATTAAGTGATATTGATTATTTTCCCTGTAGAATATTTATTTACGATCATACAAGTAAGGATTGCCTAAGACCATTCCACATTCATTGAGTGGCACCACATCACATGTTACCTCATCCACAAACTTAGATTAAATTGCAAACTTAAATGTGCATTGCTTTGTTATGTGTAATTGATGATCGTTTCTTATCCATTTAAGTGTGTAATGCTTATGATGCATCTGAGTGTTTAATCCTAATTGTTTAACCAATTCTTCTGAAATCAAGTTAGATTCAGATTAACTATCTATCAATGTGTCAACTTTAGTATGTCTCATAATGACCCTTATGTGAAACAATTTACTTCTAGAATAATATTCATCACCAATTTTACCTGTCAAACCAACCAATGAGAATTTAGATTCATCACCTGAATCCAATCCCAAGTCTGTTGGTCGTGTTGTTGTTGCAACTGTTTGCCCCCCTTTCCTTTCTTTGAACCACTTTGGTCTCTTCTCGGGATGAAATTTCCAGCAATGGTTCTCATCATGCCCTTCTTTCTTGCAATGCTTGCAAGAGGGCTTCTCTTCCTTTCGTTCCATTCCACTTTCGTTTGTCCTCTTTCCTTGAAGACAATTCCCCTTATACACCTGTTGGAAAAATACTGA
>JZKD02S0672132.1:15421-25601 GCA_000966675.3 Picea glauca | reverse complement strand
ACTGAAGTGTCAACTGAAAGAGAATATTCTCCAGGTGGAATATTCTCCCCTAAAATATAGGAGACTGGATAATGACTAATTATGACTAATAAAAAAGGAAAAACCTTAGGAAAAAAAATCCTAGGTGTGTGTGAAATAAATCCAACAATAAGAATGCCAACAGAGCTTCGACACACTAAAACAAAAAATGGTCATTGCACCCATTCTGGTTTTCCCAGATTGGAGTAAGGAATTTCATGTGCATGTCGATGCATCCTCTATTGCATTAGGAGAAGTGCTAGCACAACCAGGAGCAGGAGATATTGATCATTCGTTAGCCTTTTTTAGCAGGAAGCTCTCTACAATTAAGATAAATTACACTACAATTGAAAGAGAAGGTTTAGCCATGGTGTATGCACTACAAAAATTTTGGCACTACTTGTTGGGAGGACACTTTAAGATGTTCACTGATCACTCTACGTTGAAATACCTAGTCAACAAGCCAGTGTTGGGGAGGAGAATATGAAAATGGATTCTGTTATTTCAGGAATATGATTTTGAGATTGTGGTCAAGCCAGGGAGAATGAACAAAGGACCTAACCACTTATCCAGGTTAGAACATGGAGAGGAACCTACTAGCTTGGAGGATACACTTCCAGATGCACAGTTGTTGGCCACCAGAAAGGTCGATGATCACTTCGTCGAGATAGTCTAGTTCCTGTCAACATGAATGGCACCTCGCAAATATACAATTATCCAGAAGAAACAATTGGTAGTTTGCGCTGCAGATTTTTCACTTATAGCTGGACAACTATACAAGATGGGACCTAATGAGATCTTGAGGAGATGTGTTATGGAGATAGAAATACCACTAATTTTTGAAGAAGCACATAAGGGCATCACAGGAGGACACTATGCAAGGAAAGAAACAACGCAGAAGGTTCTCAAAGCTGGCCTCTAGTGGCCCACTTTACACAAAGATGCTAAGGAATACTACAGAGCCTACGATGTATTCCAAAGAGTTGGGAAACCTTCCAGAAGAGATGAGAATCCTTTAGCACCTCAACTAACCTTATAGAAATTTGAGAAATGGGCCATTGATTTTGTGGGACCTATCAACCCGCCAGGAAAGCGCACAGGAGCTCGATACATCATTACTGTGACAGAGTATTTGACAAGATGGACAAAAGCAAGAGAAATCAAGGACTGTAGTGAAGTTACAGCTGCATGATTCATATTTGATGATATCATAACCAGGTTTGGATGCCTGAAGATCCTTATGAGTGATCAAGGCACACATTTTATTAATAAGACTATTGAAGCCTTGATTCAGAAATTTGAATTTCATCATCAAAAGAGCACCCCATACCATCCACAGGTGAATGGTATGGTCGAAGAATTCAATAAGATATTGGAGACATCGTTGACAAACATTTGCAGTGTGAACATGGATGATTGGGATTTGAGAGTACCAATAATATTATGGGCCTATAGAAATACTTGCAAGAAGATGATAATGCAGACTCCCTTTAAGTTGGTTTACTGTCTTGAAGGAGTTGTAGCTATGGAATATTTGGTTCCTGGCTTAAGAATTGCAGCCTATACAGATATGGATGACACTGTCATTGTTCAAGAGAGGCTCGCACAGTTGGTCGAACTGGAGGAAGAAAGGTTTATTGTAGGATTCCATCAACAGATACAAAAGGAACGAGAGAAGGCCTATCATGAAAGACATATCAAGAAGAAATCATTTAAGCAAGGATATATGGTATTGGTTTTTGACAACAAGTTCATGAAGCATCCAGGGAATTTCAGGACACATTGGCTTGGGCCATATGGGGTTTCCTATGTCACAGAAGGAGGAGTTGCATAGTTGAAGACTTTAAATGGAGAATGGAAGGAAGGTTTAGTGAATGGGAGTCAGTTCAAATTGTATTGTGACAACCAATTGCCTCGCAACTCTCAGTAAAATCAGAAGGAGAAGGGTATAGGTACCAGGTGCAGTTGAAACTGGGTACAATACACGGAAAAGACAGTCTGCACACAGTGGGGAAGGATAGAGCAGAAAGCACACGCTATGCTGCGCAGTCTGAGGTCAAAGTAAAAAAGAAGGTTTAGACCTGAAGTGCCTCGGGACGAGTCACATGTGAGTGTTGGGGGCCTCTTGGCCCTTGGTTATGGATTAGGAAAGAAAGAAAAGAAAAAGGAAAATAAAATACGAAGTGCGAACTACGCGGAAGTTACATCGACTGAGATTGGGTCGAAGTGACCAGAGAAGAAGAAAAGAAAGAGAGAAGTAAGGTAAAACCAGTCGTTGGATGAGAAGATTGAAGATGAAATATCATCAAGGAATATGGATCATGGACAACTTAGCAAGCGGAAAAATCCACTAATGGATGCTTTGGATCACTTCACGAGAAAGAAGGAAAGACAGGCTAGCGAAGCCTAGAAAACGTGGGTCAAAGAGGATCTAGGGTTTTAGGCACCTAGGGTTTTGGTATCTAGGGTTTTAGACACCTAGACGTTTGTTATTGTAATGTATAAAGAAAGGTCTAAAGGACCTGGGATGGGTTCGTTAAGAGTTGTTTGTTCATGATTATTGTGGGTGATCCTTGTTGTGGATAATATTGTGTATTGTGCGAGAGAGAAGTGTTGAGTGTGAGAGCCTTCTGGTATTGTAGGATCTTCAGTTGGGTGCGAAGATCAACCCTTCAATTGGGTGCACAGGGAGGGGAGAGAAGAAGAGAAAGAGAGAGATATCTGCAATCTAAGAGCGCAAATAGAACTGTATTCTTTCATATAATATCAAGAAACACAGTTCTATGGACGTATCCCTAGGGAGAGGGTGAACCACGTATATTTTGTTTCTCTGTGGTTGGTGTTGTGTTCTTTTACCTTCTGTTATTCTGTTATTGCATTATTATGTTAGATCTGGAATATAACTGTTCAAATTAGGTTTATGCTTGGTAAGAGTAACTAGGTGTTGACGGGCGAAATTGACCGTCCGTCAACTGGGAGAGTGGAACCGGTCCGGGGTTGTCTAATAACCCAAGTCGTTTGGGATGAACCACCCTGACGGGTTTAGCGGCTCCGTTAGCCAAGCTAAGTCCTAAGAAAACAAAAAGAAAACTAATCTACAATAACTAATCTAACTAAAAAAAATAACAATTAAAACAAACAAACTAATCTAATTAAAAGAAATAAAACAAACCAATAAACTAATCTAACTAAAACTAACTATTAAACAAACTAAAACAAAATTAACTATTATATATATACAATCTACTAACTAATGCTATACTAACTCTAACTAATTAACTACCTAACTACTAACAGAAATAAATCTTATTCACAAAATATACAATATCTACAAATTGCAGATTTGAATAAAACCTGAAAAAACTCATTTATATTCTGCCCTAAGACAGAGAAAGATATTTTTTGTTGATTTTATAATTTTATGAACGGAAATAAACAAAAAACTAACTAAACTAAGAAACTAATATACTAATTCTAACTACAAATCTAACTAAACATATATTTAACTAAACTACTAATATTGTACTAAACTAACGAAAATAAATCACAAACTGACCTGGAGAAACGCTCCAGATTTGCCCTGTGTATGATGATTTTCTAAGATGATCGGAGGGAGGAAACCTGCACCAAATAATCCAGGAGCTTCTCGTAAACGATAGCTGGAGTTCTCTTCAAGTATGATTACAGGACAAACAAGACATAAAAATCACAACAATCATATGATTTATAAATCTCCACAATTAGATAAACCCGTATGCAAAGACTTATACAAAATAATTCAATTGATGAAGAAGAGAAATCTGTCATTCATTAACTGAATCAAATAATTGTTGTACTTTTAAAGTATTGAAAGAAATCAGATATGGATGAAACATTAATTAATTCATATCATTTTGCAATAGACTAAGATAGATAAAGTAGTATATAATCAATTGCTAATGACATGCATAAACTTGAAACAAAAGATTGATATTATGAAAGCGAAAGCTGTAGCAGAACATCAACTTCTGTCTTAGTTTGTATTAGAAATCCATAGCCTGGTTCTCCTACAAGTGAGGATGATCCTTATTACAAAAAATAATAAGTATTTAAAGAGCTTCTACAAGGTAAAACCTCCCTGTAGAAGTTATCAAACTGTTTACAGAAAATCTGGGAAGATATCCCAAGTCTAACTAAACTAAGAACCTAAAATAAAACTAAAAGACACAAATATTCCCCTAGCCTATCTAGCATGTCCCATGCAATTTGAATTTACCTGAAAAGGGTAAAAAATAGACAAGTTAGAAGGATCCTTTATTAATAAAATGATAAAAAAATCAAATTCTATAGACTAGATACAGAATCTTGCGATTTTGTAGCTAGTCTAAATAAGACACAGAATCAACATTAAAATTGATTGAAAATCTTTTAAAGAATTAAATTCAATTAGCATCCAATAGATAATTGAAAACGAATCATTGAAATTGAAATTATTATACCATTCGAAATCAAACAGGTTCAAGATTGATCAAATGAATATAGAGATACGCGTACTCTGTTTCTTTTGTTACCACAAAATCGAACGAACAGAATCATAATCAACAGTTGTGAAATCGTTTGATATCAATTTGAAACTGACATAATCAAAACAAATCGTAGGCAATTGTTATGTTGCCTTATCAACAGGAGATACGATCAAATCCAACAAGATCATTTTCAAATTGTTATAACTGTATTGACATAGCAAACGATTCATGCCACGAGTGGATCGACTCAAGCTGGCGCAAAAATCAATTCAAATAAAATCATAACAAGATCAATTAATCGGTAACAGAATTTGTAAGGATTATCCGATCGTTTGTTATTGCAAATTGGGCAAACAAGATCGATTGACTTTGATCAAAATCGTTCCATTCAAATGAATTATAACCGGATTTGACCAATTCATTTTACAAATCAAACAGAGCAGTAATTATAATTTGAATCCAACTCATAAAACCATCTTGCCAACTCAAGATATGGGATAATCCAATCAGAATAAGAGCGAATCGAACAGTTGAGGTTTTAACATAGTTATTATGAATCAAAACCATTCCACAATTCGGGCGCATTTGCATAGGCTTAAATGAGAGCATTGTTTTCATACGAAACAGAGTAGTTCTTACCAAATTAAAACTGAACAGAATTGTGTTCTTGTTTTTAGAAGATTACATGACACAACATAAAAAAAAAAATCGTAACAACCAAACTCATTGAACTCGTTCGCCAATCACAGCATACGAACCATAGCGAAGTCAAATCCAAACATGATCGTATTCTAAATCTAGCATGAACACTTCTTGTTCAGAGTAGATACAAAACGAATTCAATTAAAAGCAAACCATCAATTTCGTTAACTCAATTAAAAAAACGAACAAGTCAAATCCAAATGAAAACCATTCAAATCCAATAAAAATCTATCAATGGCTAAATTGGGAATGATCAACGAAATTCCATTTATTTTTAGCAAAGCGAAAAACATACAGGATGAACACATTATGACAGAGCCATTTCGAAATATAAACAGAGCTATTCGAAGACCAAATTCCAATCACTATATTAATCTTGGTCATTCACAAAATTAAAACGATATCAAAATCCATACCTGTATAGCGAGAATATGGCTTGGTCATGACAATTTGGAGTTGATAACGGCCGTGGCCGATTCAACATTCTTGAAAACGATGGATCCAGTTGTCTTCTGCTTCCTATCGGTTGCTTGGAGTTTGTCTCTTTGGCTGGTCATCACTACAACTTGATTTTCCAGTGATTGGATTTTCGATTGAAGTAGGGGGACGTGGATGTAGTATCGTTCCAACCACAAATCACATTGTTCACAGGACGACTTTCCGGGTTTCGAAAGAGCAGGTGAGGGTTTGATCACATTGTTGAGGGTTTCGTTAGGCAGTTTAATCCCCGGGTAACTGGGATTGTTTCTTAGGCAAGGGGGGAGATTCGACATGAAATCATAAGGTGGCTCGGGGCATAAACCCTGTGAGTAAGGGTACTCATTGGCTAGGAAACGTTCTATGTCAGAGTCTAAATCCTCACTAAGGATTATGGGCTTCTGCTCAACCGAGGGTTTAGGCTTATTCCTAGCCATTCTCGAAATCATCCGAGCGTTCTTTTTACCCTTGGCATAAGAAGTAGGGTTTGCCTTGGGCTTTTTTCTTACAAGCCTTTTAATAGTCTCAACCTCCTCAGTTACAACGTCGGGTAAGTCAACATCAGGGTTGGCTGAGGGTTTAGGAGGAGGCAGTAGGGCATGGAAGGGCACAGGCGGCTCAGCCTTGGTTTCATTTACCACAGGTTTGTCAACCTGGATAGATTCTGTGTCATCAAAACCATTTCGAGCGATGAAAGCTCTCCAGCTATCACCGTGTAAACTCAAGTGATAAACAATGATAAGTTTAATAAGTCCATGGTGGAACAGGGTACTGTCAGCCTTCTCCCTTTTAAACCTTTTCAACATTTTATATAGGCTACGCTGAAAGTAAAAGGGCATATTCAACGGGTATCCCATAAAACTCATTAACAAACGTAGGTGGTAGAGGAAAACGAGTCCATGTCGACCCTCACAGGTCACGAATTGCTTAATTATTATGAAAAGGTCATGCCATCGTGGTTTTAGCATAGATATGGGCATACCTTTGTCACAAGATGTGACTTTGCGCGAGACGAACAGAAGTGGCCAAGGCACCTCTTCCACTTTTGAATTTTTGAACCAACGCTGGCCTATGGCAGGTAACCCTGCAGCAGAATTGATAAACTCCTCATTGATTTCCAGCTGGATGTCGCCCACCTTGGCTCTACAGCCATCAAAAGTCAGGGCGAACTGTTGTGCCACACAGAGATTAAAACCCTCGAATCGTTGTACAAAGGTGAGCCATCCGTTATCCTCCAAGTCTTTCTGGGCATTGTCAAATGATAGCAAGGCTTGGTTTCCATTTGGCTCGATTCGCACGACTGGTGCCATGGAGCCGAGCACACGGTAAGTCCAGGGTTTGGATCATAGCACACACAGGAGCGGAGTGCACGAAGGGTTACTTGGGCTAACAAAGGTAAACGAGGATAAGGGATAGGCATAAATGCCATCGTGCGAAGGTGGTGGAGCTTATTTCTGCCATGCATAATAGTTATTGCCAATAGTACCACCGCCAGTGTTCATAGCTATTCAACCCACTATAGTATAGTTCAACAATCATGTCATTTTCCCAACCAATGAAATCAATGGTAAGTGTATAAAACAACGCGTGCAATGAAACGTTATACCTTAGTTTTAAACCATCAACATACAATTTAAAACCAATACCAAATGTTTAACCATGCGCTAATGTATTGTAACCGCTCATATCAAGATTTTAACCAACGTGCCAATAGTTTTGTAGACACGAACATAGGTATCATATTAAAATATATATAAGAAAGATTTAACCATAACCCCTATGTATTTTCATGAAACCAATGATCAAGTAGGTCAACTAAAAAACATGTAAACCCAAATGACAATGCATTACAAACTCAATGAAACCAAATTACATAATCAATGGAAGCATGAGTACCGATCAAAGGATCTTGCCAACCGTATAATGATAAATAAAAGGTAAGTGCAATAGGCATATCGACAAAAGAGATGTTGACAGTTCAGATAATGATTTCAATGTGACTTCGAAAGACGAAGTTTTCATGCTTACAGTCATGAAAACAAAGCGAAGGTAAAGGTGCAAATGTCGCAAAAAATGAAAATGTCGTTTATTTGAAAATTGCGACGAAAAATTGATGTTTGCAAAACATTGGTGTAGGCATCTTATAAGACAATGTAAAAATGATTATTGGCTGCCAACACTAGGTTGCAGTGTGTTGTTGCCTTGGATCCACTTGCATTTCCTCTGGTTCTAGACAACTGTGTCCTGCAACCCCCAATAGCTACTTCGAGTGAGACTGCATCTGCTTCGCAGCTGTTGCCGAAAGGGCCAGTAGTTAGGGCTTGTTGGTGCGTTGTTAGAGTTGAACCCTGGGTCTTCCCCTATACCAATAGTTGGGTTCGTATTGATGAGGCCTACACACACATCCGTTTTGAAGCCATTCTAAGCACTTTGATTTTTAGGCCTTCCTGGACCCATTTTGGCCCCGAGATCCAATTATAGATCACTAGAGCATAGTCTACATCAGGCTTCATTACGGATCAGTGGAAAGGCAGTTTAGATTTGGGTCTTTTTGGAAAATTGGCTTCAGAGTGGTCCTCATTTTGTAAGGCTATGTTTTCTTCTGGTATACATCTACATCATACAAAATACATTCTTCTTTGGACTGGTGGAGATCAGTCAGAACTACTCATTGTTAAAAATGTCTATAATCCTTTGGCAAATAAATTCTGGCCCCACCAGTTTGCAGGGTGGCGGAAACATTTATGGTCGTGGGACCTACGTTACAAAATTAAACTGTTCTCGTGGCTAGTAGTTGAAAATAAAACTTTAACTTGGGAAAACCTCTAGAAAAGAGGCTGGAATGGACCTAGCATCTTCCCTTTATGTTCGATGGATTCTAAGACAGGATTACACCTATTTATACACTGCTTGTTTTCTCAAAATATTTGGCATCTTATTACTGCAACTTACAGTCTAAACACTACCTGGAGTGGTAACTCTATTTTTAGTTGTTTTGACACTTGATCGAAACAAGAGAAAACCTTTATTTTCCTTCCCTCGCTAGACTATTGGTATATCTGGCTGGAACGAATTTCATGCATTTTTTATTCTCGCTCTCCATCTTTATAGGGGATTGCTCTTAAACTATCCAGTTTTTTGGAAAACTCAAGTGGAAGGAGGCCACTTAAAAGTTAGTTTCCTAGACTTAAAAAAACACCTGCAATAACTTCAGATACTATATCCTCGTTTGATGGAGCGACACAAGCAAATGACCTCTTCAGTGGGGTTGGGGGAATTATAAAGAAATATGGAAATATTATTTACAGGTGGACCCTAAATTGTGGACCATGCACAAACACTTGGGCTGAACTCCTGGGAGTGTGGGCTTCATTAATCTTGGCTACCCGGTTAGACATTGAGCATATACAAGTCTTGGGAGATTCAAAAATCATGATAGATTGGCTAAATAATAGGGGGACTCTTCAAGTCTCCTCTCTGATGGATTGGCTATATCGGATTTGGGCATTAAAATTTACTTTTATCTGTATCAGTTTTGCTCACATCTATAGGGAGGAAAATGGAAAGGCAGACACACTGTCAAAAAAAGTGCTTCAAATTCCATAGGGCAAGATCCAATTCAACAAATGGATCGATGGTCACGAGGGACCCACTCACCTATTGCATCTCTTTTTATGATGAGTTTAAATTCCATATTTTGATAGTTTTTGCTATTTTGTAGGCCTTGGGGCCCTCTTTCTAGCTTTTATATGTAGCTCTTCAATCCCGTCGTAGCTTTGTAAGAAGTAATGTATAGTTATTAAAGAACTTGAAAGTCTTCTTTTAAAGACTTTTCTCTTATAACTGCTATTGGAGATGGATGTAAATTGACAATTATATATACTACTTTTTAGAACAACATATATTTATAATATATTGATAATTTTTTTGCTGCAAAAAAATACATAAAAAAAAATCACATCAAAACTTGTCAATTTCCAAATTTCTTATCCAATTAAAAAAATTTAAAATAGCAATCTTACATATTTCATTATTATTATGAATAACTAAATTTTATGTAGAATTCTATTTTTATTTCATAATTTTTTATTTTACAAAGAAATTTAGTTGCAATAAAACTTTGCATGAAAGATGAAGAAAATATCATAAATTAGATATACTCTCACAATGAAACCTTTGTCTAAAATCCTCCATTATTTTCCTGACTATTGAAAAAAAAAAATCTATCCCATAAAAAAAAAACGCTACCACTTTGATGAATCTATTGTAAATCATGGATTTGTTTTACATTATGATTGCAATTAAATGCAAGTATTGATTTAATAAATGTATCATGAAACATGACATCAATATAGGTGTTTTCACGCCCAAAGGGGTTGGATCCAATGGTGGAAAGCAAGGAGTTTTTCACCGTTGGGCAAGGTTCAATTCTCGTGAGGGCTTTACCTGGAGCCATGGGGACACCTTGAGGTAGTGGT
>JZKD02S0672132.1:0-10695 GCA_000966675.3 Picea glauca | reverse complement strand
TATATATAAAAGTGTTTTCACTATACTTCAAGTATGTTGACAATCATTATTACAGTATTTGTTTAGCAGTGAGATAGTGTCAATGGTGTTAAATCGTTGTTGAGAGAATGCCCTTTAAAGGAAAATGGGAAAATGTGTTTTTTATGGATTGAAAATGGTTGGGTATTCATATAATGAAATAAATTAATCTTATAATGAATGTACATTTTCACCTCCGGTGAAGAAGTGTAAAACAATACATATCTTGATTTTATGGTGTCGAGATTTTTACATTTACACCATCCACTCTTACAAAGGTGAGAATGTGCATAACAGATACACACCTTAATCCCTATACCACTAGCCTACAGGGAGTGGATGTATACTTCATATATACATATTTACCTTTCACCATCTACCTTTTTCTAAAATAAAAATATAAACACTACATACATATAAATAGAAAGAAAAAAATAATATAATTAAAATATAAATATAAATATCACATACATTTAAATAAAAATATAAATGGTCGATTTGGTTTTATGAATCTGACGCGTGGAAATTTTGGGATCTCAGCTATCGGGAGTCCAAAGCATGACGATAGCTATTTCCCAATGTCACGAAATCACGAAATGTGAAATCACAATAAGCAATAACAGATCAGGATTGTTGGTATCAGAAGAGATCTGGACCAACGATCTGGTCCCATGGATCTGACGCAAGAAAATATCGAGATCTCAGCGATCGAGAGTCCAAAGATTGAAGGTAGCTTTTTCCCAAAGTCTCGAAATCGCGAAATGCGAAATTGTGAAAAGCAAGAACAGATCAGGACCGTTGGTACTAGACGAGATCTGGATCATCGATCTGTTCCCATAGAACTGATACGAGAAAATTTCGGGAACTCGGATATCGGGAGTCCACAGCATGGAGGAAGTTGTCTGCCCAAGTCACGAAGTCGCGAAACGTGAAATCGTGAAAAGCGAGAGAAGATCTCGACCATCAATCTGGTCCTGAAGGACTCGTTGATTGCATTTTGGTGTAAGAAGATAGACTACAAATCTTTTTTTTAAGCTTTCAGTTAGAATTAATATAAGAATCCATTTTTATTCAAAATATATATATATATATATATATATATATATATATATATATATATATATATATATAAACTAAATATAAATAGAAATAAAAAAAAATAATATAAACACCACATACATATATACCTTTTGTAAAATAAAAATATAAACATCACGTACATATAAGTAAAAAGAAAAAAAATAATATAAACCCTTCTATAAAATAAAAATATAAACACTATAGAAAGAAAAAAATAATATAAACACCACGTACATACTTTTGTAAAATAAAAATATAAACACCGCGTACATATAAATAGAAAAAAAAAGAAGTAATAATATATATTTGTTCTAACTAATAATAAACATGAATGTCGATTTTCAAAAACAAAATAATATTACATAGTGTTGTAAATTATACTCTTGTGAAACATTTTTTCTCTTTGAAATTTTAACTATTATATCTAAAATTTCTAACATCACCATGCATACATTCATTATAAGTATTTTTGGAGTTAAAAAATGATGAAAATGATGTGTTTAATGAGGTTATTTGTAAAAACATTTACTATTATATCTAAAAAACTTCTAACATCACCGTGCATACATTCACACATCACCATGCATACATTCATTATAACCATGCATACATTCATTATAAGTATTTTGGAAAAAATGATGTGTTTAATGAGTTATTTGAAAACTAAAAAATTAATTGAGTAGAAAAAAAGAAATAATACTCTATGAATAAAAAATCTTAAAATTTAATTATATATATATATATATATATATATATTCTAAATGTTTTGAGAAATGATTATTTTTATTTTCAGGGAACATTTGTTTGAAATATGTTAAGAAATGGTTAGATTCCTAAATTTGAGTCTAAAATTTTTATGACATGATTTTTTTTTGACAATATTTTCTGGGGACATTTGCTCAAAATATGTCGAGAAATTGTTAGATCCTCAAATTCGAGTGATTATTTCTATATAATCCGAGTGGCATATATTTTTCAATGTGTTAAATTTATATCGTCGGATTTTGACAAAAAAAACCGTTTTGTAAACAATTAGACTATATATATAGTAAAAGAAGTAATCTAAAACCTAATCATATAATTATAGTGTTTTTGAAGAATTTTTTTTTACCATTTCTCAATTAAGTTTAAAAATATGTTGTTATAATATTAGGTTTCAAAAACTTTGTTATATTTATTACTTAAATTTAATCTTTTGCTTTGTTGGACATGAGTTAATATTTTTTTGATGATGAAGAGAAACCAACTCTAAGAGATTATACACTTCCACACACACAAATGTGTTAAACTCATTAGGATTTAAATCTAAGTTGTTTGCATGGAAGAACCTCATCCCAACCACTAAGCTATATAAATTATTAAACCACATTCATATATTAGTTTTTAAGTTATAAGTGAAATTTGAATTATTATTATTATTATTATTTATTTTAAAAGTTAGTGAATCAATAACAAACATTACACATCTCTTTCATAATAGTTTGTAAAATACACTTTTACATACAATAAGTAAATTGATAAATAATGTTTAAACAAGATTCTAAAATAAAATGCTAGATAATGTTTAAACAAGATTCTAAAGCAAATTCAACTTCATAAACATTTAAATGTAAAGGTAATTTTTTTTTAATGTAAATTCACATTAAATAGATTTGTAGTGGTTCTATAGGTTTTTCCTTAAAAATAAGAATTAAAGTAATTAGCAATATGCATTTGTATTCTAAGTCCCAATAGTGGTCATCTTTTATCTTTGTTTTTTTCGTTAGTCCTCAAATATAATCAATTTCGTCAATAAAATTTCATGCAATTTGAGTTTAATACCACCACAGTTGACTAAGAAAAAACAAATTTATTACACATTAACAAGTGGTTTAATGATAAACCCCTACATCAATCACAATTCTACCTTCCTCGAATCACTTGTAATGTTCCCATAATAGTCCATGTATACAAGTTACAATAATCTTTTATTTTCGTTGAATATTATTGTCACTAAAAATGTAACATGTTTTAATTTAAAATAAAACATTTTTTTAAGACGTGATTTTATTTAGGCGTTGGCTAGCTATTTTATAAAATGTTTTTTTGTCGGAATCCGATGATATTAATTTACATGAATTACTATTTTTTGTTGTTGAAAATTTATTTCTGAATGCAAAAATGGATTCAACATGTTGAAAAACTTCCATGGCACTCGGATTCTACAGAAATAATCACTTAAATCTACGAATCCAACAATTTCTCGCTGGATTTCAGGCAAATATCCCCGTAAAAAAATCTTCATTTCGTAGAATCTTTAGCCTACAACTTTTATCTATGTTGAAATTCATTTCCACTATCGTTGCCACTTCACCTTACATCTTTGTTATTGCTCTTGTGGTCGATTTCTCCCCATGCCATGACCAAATTCAACAAAATGAATGTTCTTTCATTAGACACATGTCGATGTGCGTTATGATGAAGATTTTTAGAGATATTTTTGATATTTTTATTATATTAGTTATTATTTATGATTGTGACATTTGGGGTTGCAACAATTTCACATAAATTAAAAAAAAAAAACTAGTAAATTCAAAAGCACAATATGATTTAGAATCTTAAAATTAAAAGTAATATTCTCATTCTCCTCTTAAAGAATGGGATTTCGTTCATTGAGAATAAGATTATGATTAGGTACCCCGGATGGGCTGCCACGCGGCCATGTGGAGACAGCTGGAGGCGCACTCGGCCTCGGCTTAAATGCCGAGGGCCGCCACCCACAAGCCAACATTAACGATGGGGGACGACCTCTACAACAGACATAATATGAATGTACGCCTCCCTCGCGCGTTCATTAACAACGCACTCGGGACAGGAGAGGTTAAGTGTTGGAAAATGGCCTCGGCTTCGGGTTATATGAATTCTTTCACGACAGGACAGAGCAGGGCTGCACCTGCCTCGGCTCTAATTCTTGCTGGATTGCTATGGTGCAACCCAACTCCTTTCGTGCTCAGACTCTCAGCATTTTCGGTGTGTCCTTTTATGTTTGAATCGAAACAAGTTAAGCCTGCCTGCGCCCTGTAAATAAATTCAATTGTGTCTTGGCTCACCTGTCTCTTACTGTACTCACTCTGCTCGCTCCCCATGGCTCGGAAAAGAGGAAGACCGCGCCGTGGCGCGGCCTAGGATGATCACAAAGCTCAAAGGCGTCGGAGAGAGTAGCTGGAGCGAGCCTTGGCTCTAGAGACCTCCATCATCAGGAAAAAAGCAAGGGCAGAGAAGAGGGCGCTCCTCGCCACCATAGCCGAACCACGAGCCGGTTGCAGCCGAGACGAGCAGGATGCTGGAACGGAGGAGGAATTTCCACCCTGCGTTGTGGTGGAAGACCCGACCATGGAGGACTTAACGCTAGTGAAAAGGACTGAGGCGACTCTTAAGGAGAAGTGCAATCCCATTCCGACTCAGGACGACTACATCCCCGACTGTATTGTGGAAGAAATTCCATGGCCTGGTGATGACAATGTTAGCAGCTATGATACTCAGGCGAAGGAAGCAGGAACGGTGGGTGCAAAGGTGGCTGGGGAGCAACGAGAGTGTGACGTTGGTGTGGAAGCGGCGACGGGCTCGGTGGATGTGGGTGGAAGCTTGCATGGGTCTATCCTCCGGAACGAGCACCTGGCTCTGGTGTTTGACCTTCGTGGCCACTTGTCTAATTTGGAGTACCGGGCGTGCACCATGGGACAGAGTATGGACATGCTCCTTGATGCTTTTTCCAACGCGCCAGCTAAGCGGAAATGCCCCCTCTGCGCGCAAGCTTTTGCCATCCCGGCTGGATTCACGTGGCAGAAGGACGAGGACGACAGGCCACCTGGCACCTAGGTTTTTATGCTCTTGGTTCCTAGTTTACTTTGTTACTGTTTTATGTATATTTGGATTGTAGGCATCTGTCCTGGTTTCCTTCGGGCAGGACAGATGCTACAATGTTTAAGTTCTATTTTGCTACTTGATTTTACACTTTATCATGCTACTCTGTTTTACCTATGCTGGTTTCCGATTATCGGCAACATTTTTGGTAACTCCAGGCATACTTCTCTGTACATTTTGCAAAAGCTTTCTGCCTCCATAATATAGCAGGGTCTACCCTTTTTTATTTAAAAAAAAAAAAGATTATGATTAGGTACCTATCTACAAACACAGGATAATTAAAATGAAGGGTAAAAAGTTTCCTATCTTAAAATTAAAAGTAATATTTTCATTCTCCTCTTAAAGGATGGGCTTTCGTTCATTGAAAATAAGATTATGATTAGGTACTTATCTACAAGCACATGATAATTAAAATGAAGGGTAAAAGGTTTCCTATCTTAAAATTAAAAGTAATATTCTCATTCTCCTCTTAAAGGATGGGCTTTCGTTCATTAAGAGTAAGATTGTGATTAGGTACCTATCTACAAGCACATGATAATTAAAATGAAGGGTAAAAGGTTTCCTAACCTTGCTTCAAGTTCTAATAAAAATCACTTAAGTTAAGTTAAGGGAGGATGACATATGGATGCCGTTTTAAGAGTAAATCATGGAAGAATCCAAGAAGATGTCAATCTTGAAAATATCAATAACATCGAAAGCACTATCACAACTAGATTAAATATTTAAATGCCACTGGAATATTAAATGTCACAACTAGATTAAATATTAAATGCCACTAGAATATTAAATGTTGATGAAGGATCAATGATCAAGCGTGTTGGTGTAACCACGAAAAGAAGCAGGCATTAGTCGCATGCAAAAAGCTTGACAAAGACCAAAAGTGCTCAAGGGGGGCGAATCATGTGACCAACCCCTGGACCACGTGATCCATGCTTTTGCTTTTAATTATTCCAATCAATGATAAAAATTGAACTACGAACGGAATATTCTTGACCGCCGTAGTTTGTATGGGAAGAGATTCTTCTTTGGTTCATGTTTCTCCACTAAAGGTTTCAATGGACCAAAAACTTTAAAAATATACCATATATAATTATAAAAATTTCAAAAATAATTAAAATTTTATTATAATATAAATTTTGTATATTTTAAAACGCTGTTAAATTTAAATTGACGTAAATATTTAAATAAAATCCAAAATTCTTAGGATCCTAAACACCTCAACAACTATCACTCATCTTATCATGTATGATCAAAGTATAGTTTAATTTATGGGATTGTAAATTAAGGAGTTAATTTGTTACTAATTGGGTGATTAAGGGTTAGAGGGTAGGAGTTTAGGAATTATGCTCTCATTTGAAGTTTAAAAAGGATAGGATTAGAAGGTTCATTGATTGTTGGTTAGTAGGTTAGGGAGTTAGAGGGTTAGTGGTTAAGGGGTTCAAGTTATCTTCACAAACCACACACATATCTTCTTACATTCTTCTGAGTGCATATGAAAGAGATAAACATACTTTGGCATTGTATATTTTTAGTTGAAGCATTATGTTGTTTTAGTATTTCTATGCAATGTTTATTAATGTGGAACAAATTCCTAGGAATATGACATATGTGTAACAATTCTCATTGGTAAAAACTATAGGTAGGAGTGGGCAGACAAGACATGATACCAAAACCATAAATAATGTTACTATTGTATTGAAGGACAACCATAAATAATGTTACTATTGTATTGAAGGACGGTGTGATCACATCAACTCAAATCTTTAAATTAAAGTTGGTTGAGTTTACTTGAATTTGATTTTGATATATGATTGTAGGTCACAAAAGTAATAATAATATATGCTTGTAGTTATTAATTTTGATATGTTTGTAGTGATTTATTTTGATATGCTTTTAACTTGTTATATCTCTCTGATGTAACCTTTTAGTACCTGACTTATTTTTGTGGTCATTTGTCGAACATCTATAAACTTAATTGATCTTATATTATCTTTTGTACAATCACAAATAGACACAAATAAATTAACAATTATACATTCTTCTGGTCAAGCGAAGAGGTCCTCAATTAGAGGGCACATGTCATTTTATCAATATAATCTCACTTATTATATTAATATGCTAGCTTAATATATGTCATTATTTAATAATGTTTTCTCTTATTGCAAACAAATACATGATTGTAATTGTGATTGCACTAATGGAGAACTAAAGTACACCCTAAGGAATACTTATGAAAGTATGGTGGAAATTTTATAGTCCATACCGTCAATAATTAATTGTTAATTATATATTTAGTTTTTAACTTATATATAGTTGGAGTTATTAATTTATTAATTGTTAAATATGTCATATTATTCCACACTAATGATGATGAAATTGATTTGGAAGATTCAAAGGGTATTGACAAGTTTTTAACCTATATGTTTTTTATTACATTTTTTTTAATCTAAAAACCATCTATGTATTTCTATTTATATACAACACAAAATTACAACCATCTCGGGGGACCTTCCAAAACAAAAACCAGTGTCAAACCCTGAGAGAAATCAACCAAGTTTCATCATATCACTATTGAGTCTAATCTCCAAAAAGAGACAACTTATGGTCATAACATGAAGTCTAGATATAATGTCACTAGAGTCTATCTTCCAAACTTTTATATTCCCTAAGCATACTACTAAGTTTGATAATATCTATTGAACTTAAATAAAAAATATTTCAAACATGATTCCCCTTAACTTCAGCTTGGAATGGCTCCATCTTGGTGTCCCCTCCTATGTCCTTACCGTCTTCGTCATATTCAATCTCAATGAACTGGTCCTTGGAGCCTGGGGAGCTCGAGTTCTCTACCTATGCCTCTATCTACTCATGGTTTTTACCTTTTGGTGTCACTCTGAACTTAATGGCATAATGAGATTTGTAGAAAAGATCAAATTTCCTTTTATAATTTTAACAACATGTTGGATATCCTCTTGTTCCTTACTAGTTTTTTCTATATCTTGAGTCACCATTTCCTTGACAATCCAATATGTTTCTACCAATTTGAAGTATTTGGTTGCTCTGGTCCTAGTATAATATGGATATTCCACCCATTCCTTCACCTCTTCCACAGTCACCTCCCCTGCTGTATTTTTCCTCTGAACTCTCACAACATCCTCGATCTCAAATACTACCTTCTTCTCTACATCCAAGAAAAGTTACTTGAACCTGGAATCTATCATCCAGGACTCTCTAGCTACCATGGTTTTGTTCACTGGCTCGTGGCAGGAGGACGCCTCTACTTTCTCCCCATGTTGGCTACTACCCTCCACACCACGCTTGGCCATCCTGCAACCATCGACATTTTTCTTCTTTTCTAGCATTCTCCCCTTGTCTGTAGTGCACCCCTTCTACGTGTGTCTAGCCACCCGTTCGCTCCACGAGCTCTTTCTTCTCCAAACTCTCCAAAGACTCCTAACAACTCTTACAATTTTTAGCCCACTCTATATCTTGGGCACCTACCAAGGTTCAGAGCCTTGAAGAAAATGCAGCCAATTCCTCCCCTGACCTTACCTCTCGCTCATGCTACTGCGTGTCTCATAGATTTTTGGAATGAGTCTTCAGTTAGATCCAACCTTATCAATTGGCTTACACATTGTCAATCTAACTCACCTGAACATCAATTTGATAATTCTTTTCTCGTCATCATCATCGTGCAGGGTACTTTCCATGGTGGCTTATATGGGCATCCTCTTCCCATAATGACCTTGGATACCACATGTCCTTACCGAGGAGCCACATGTCTGTGTTGTCTTGTCAAGCGTCTAGGTTGTTTTCATCTACTCGGGCCCAATATCAACTTTTGACACCCGATCCAGGGGACGTAAGTCCATGTCACTTAGTTTTGTGACATCTTTCCATAGGTCGCGTGGAATGGGCCTCCCTCCCTCCAAAATACGTGCTAGCTTGGTTGAGTGACCCATGCATTTTCTAGATATTCTTCCACCACATTTGCACTTATCCTCATATGCCTTGGGATAACCACTGATATGGCCTCGATCATTCTGACTATCTCTATAATCCCGAAGGACAATCTCCATTTCTTGGATATTTTCTCGGTATGGGACCCATTGATAAGTTTTCTAAGAGATGAAATTAGAAGGAGCGATTCCCCTTCTACAAAGAGTGATCTGTATCCTTGCTCCACCGTTGTGGACAACCCTCTAACTAGATCTTCTAATTCCACTCCATTGTTGGTATTGTGCCCCAAATTACTTGTGAATAGAGAGGTGATTTTTCTTTCTACATTGTGAAAGACTCCTCCTGCCCCAAAGGAACCTGGCTTTCCCTTCGAGGTGCCATCAAAGTTTATCTTAAGTGATCCCTCTGGCGGTGGCATCCAATTTTTTTTTATTCATCTCTTGTTCTCCCTGGGTATTTTTGTTTCTTTGTGATGACACTCATCTAGCCTCCGATTTTTGAATATTATATCCTCATCTTCATTTAGTATTCCATCTTCCTCTACCCATACATAAGATGCAATGGAATCCTAGATATATGCATGAATAATTCTCCATACCTGGTCCATCAGGAGTTGTTTCTGCTTGAATACCCTTCTGTTTATTTTCTTCCAAACATTCCACATCAATAATCACGGGAATATCTTCCATGTTATATTAAGTACGGGGTTTGAGAAAGGTTTCAGACTCCATTCTAAAATTGTTTTGTAGGTATCATTTCTGACTCTATCTAAGTGTCAAAAAAGTATGCTCCTTTATCCCATAAGAGAGACCCATCATAGAAAACATGGCTTATTGTTTCCTCCTCCTGTAGGTACATCATGTGAATAGATGGGCCTTAAAACCCCCATGGATTAGATGGTCCTAGGTTAGAACTTTTTCGTCACATCACAAGCCAAAAGAAAGTTGAAATCTTTGGCCACAACTTAGGTTGCTAGACGCTTTTCCAATCCTCCCCTGATTTTTCTGTCACATATCTGTTGCCTTCATTTAAGCATCTCGGACCCTAACATTTATGTCTCCTTTGTTCCCCTATCTCAGGATGTCTTGTCCCTCGCTTGAACAAATTTGTCTTAGTTGTATCTCCTCTTTCATCACATTTTTTATTTCTTCATTCCAATTGATAGGTCATTCCTCTAGATTTTTCCAAGTTTTATCATAACTACCTTCGGGATCCAATTCCTCCTTCCAAAACTGATGAATATTGATCCATACTTTACTTAACATGGAATTTTTTACCTGGAGAAGACAATCATTTCCTCCTAGGATGGGTTTTTGTTCCCACACATCATCCCAGAATAGTGTAAACCAACCATTGTGAACCTCCTAGAAGCTCTGTTTTAGATGAATGCTCTGTTTCTCCAAGCGTTTTTTCAGATAAGGGAGCCCAGACTATCTCCATCTAACCTAATGAGATCATGTTGGGGAGTGTTGGGTACATATTTAATCTTCCATATTTTGGCCCAAAGGGATTATGGGCTCTTTATCCACCTCCACCATAGTTTTTTTGCTAGAGCTTAGCCAATGTGTTGTGGTTCTTTGATGCCCACATTTCCATGTGATTTGGGCATACTGAGTTTTTCCCATGCAACCAGAGCCCACTTTTTTTATTTCGTTTCTCCCCTCCATAGGAAGCCCCATTGGATATTTTTGGGGGATTCCATGACCGAGAAGAGGTATAAGGGAATCGAGCAAA
>JZKD02S0672099.1:0-15411 GCA_000966675.3 Picea glauca | reverse complement strand
GGGAGATACTTTGGCCCACTTGTACCCAACTTTAGAACTTAGGATAAATAATTATCCATACTTTAGGATTAAATAAATATTAATATAATATTCTTTTTTGGCTTAAGCTCCCTAGCTTGGCCCCTTTCCTTAACTTAGCCCCTCCCTTTCCCTAACGAGTGGATTTTATTCCCCCATCTCTTTCATCGTGGTCAGTCTGTGCATAACTATGTATTTATATTAATTATGAGACATGTACAAAAACATATGCACTGGCCTTTAACATCTAGGCTCTCTGGCCTAATAAAAACATAAGCATCCTAGCTTATAATAACTGGCTCACCAGCCTATAAAACATAGCATATACACAAAGGTTCACTGGCCTCACAATCACACGCACTCAAGTTGTTGCACGTGATATCCAGGAATGTGCACACTTCCTCATTTTACTGTGCAGTACATGCGCGCACTATTCCATGAAATGTCCATATAAAATGATGTCATACAACTCACCAGCTTAAGTACATTTTCATTTACATTTACAATTGGGTTTGGCCTTAGGGATATTACTATCCCCTTCCCTTATTTATGCACTGCCCTCAGTGCATCATGTACCCATGTACAACAAAGTTTCAAAAATCCTCAAAAATATGTGGGTATTATGCCCACATTGCATCCTCATGCTCCCAAGTAGCGTCCTCAGGACCGTATCAGGTCCATTGGACCATTACAAGCCCTATGGATCAGTTCCAGAGATTTTTGATTTTTTGGTCTAGAATGCATACTGGATGCACTTGAAAAGTGTCTTCTTGCTCCACCTGAATCACATTCCAATCAATAAAATGATTAGCATCATGTATATATTTCTTTAGAAATGATACATGGAATACATTATGAACAGATGTAGATGCAGGCAATGCAATCATATAAGAAACTGGACCAATCCTCTCTAGGATTTCAAATGGGCCACAATAGTGAGTTGCCAACTTTGAACAATTTCCCAACTTCAGGGAACTTTTGTTGGCCTTCACTTTATAGAATACATGGTCTCCCACATTAAATTCCCTATGTGTTATGCCCTTATCAGCATAGAGTTTTTGTCTGTCTTGGAAAACCTTTAAATTTTTCTTTATTTTTATCATTTGCTCCTCCATTTCCCTAAGAAAATCTGGTCCAACCACTGCTTTGTCTACTGGGTTATCCCATCTTACTGATGTGTTTCACTTTCTACCATAAAGTGCTGCAAATGGGATCATATTTAGAGATGCTTGGTACCCATTGTTATAAGAAAACTCTACCAAGTGTAGGTAGTTTTACCATTTTTATGGTTTATCCATCACATACATTCTCAACATATCCTCAATCACTTGATTCACCATCTCTATTTGTCCATCTGATTTTGGATGATAAGTTGTAATGAAATTCAAATTTGTTCCAAATCCATTAAATAATTCTTTCCAAAATTTTGAGGTTAATTTTGTATCTCTGTCAGACATAATTGTCTTAGGTATGCCATGTCTTCTATCAATTTCCCTCATATAAACATCAGCAATGTTCGTTGCCTTGTGAGTGAGCTTAACAGGAATAAAATGGGCAACTTTAGTAAGCTTATCCACCACCACCATGATAGAATCATGTTCCTTGTTTGTTCTGGGAAGTTTGGTAATGAAATCCATTGTTACAACTTCCCATTTCCACTCAGAAATGGGTAATGGATGTAGAAAACCATCTAGGTTTCTATGCTCAACCTTTACCTTTTGACATTCCATACATCTGACAATAAAATCAACAACCTCTTTCTTCATGTCTAGCCAATAATATTGGCTCTTGACAGCTGCAATAGTTTTCTGATATCCTGGGTGCCCAGCATAAGGCACATTATGCATTTCTCTAAATATCATATTTTTCAATTAATTAGAATTTGGTACATAAACTCTGCCCCTGTACATGATAATTTCATCATTATTTAGCTTGTATTCGTCAATTTTCTGCTCCAAAATACCTTGTTGTAATTTTGTCACTAATTCCCTGTAATACAAATCTAATTTGGCAGCCTCTGTAATTTTGTCTTTCAAATATGATTGGTACATGCTAATGGTTGTAGCATGCATTTCATGCACTCTTTTGCTGAGTGCATCAACCACTTTGTTCTCTTTTCCCTTGATATTCTTTATATCAAAGTCATACTCACTTAAAAGTTCTAACCATCTGCTTTGCCTAGCATTTAGAGTTGGCTGATCAAATAAATATTTCAGACCATTATGGTGTTTTCTTAGCTCAAACCTTTTCCACATGAGGTAGTGTCTCCATTTCCTCAAGACATGCACTATGGATGCCAACTTCAAATCATGAGTGGCATAGTGTCTTTCATGCTCCTTTAACTTCCTTGATTCATAACATATAACATGCCCATTTTGAGTGAGGAATCCACCAAGTCCTTCTTTACATGCATCTGTGCATACAATGAAGTCTTCATTTCGGTCTACAATCCTTAGTATTGGAGCACTTGTTAATAATTGTTTCAAGTGTTCAAAACTCTTTTCACATTCCAATGTCCACTGAAACTTCACACCCTTTCTTTGCAAGGAAGTGATTGGGTGTACAATCTTTGAAAATCCTTCAATAAATCTTTTGTAGTATCCTTCAAGGCCCATAAATGATCTGACCTCTGTCACATTATTTGGTGTTGACCACTCTCTAATGGCTTCTACCTTCTTAGGATCCACTTCTATCTCATCCTTTGAAATGATATGTCCCAAATAATGAATTTGTTTTTGATAAAATGAGAACTTGCTCAATTTTCCATACAATTGATGCTCCCTTAATACTTGCAAAACCATCCTCAAATGATGTTCATTCTCTTCCTCTTACTTAGAATATATAAGAATGTCATCCAAAAAGACAATGACAAACGTATCTAAATATTCTCGGAAAACACCATTCATTAAGCACATGAAAACAACTAGTGCATTTGACAACCCAAATGACACCACTGTGAACTCATAATGACCATACCTTGTTTTGAAGGCGGTCTTGATGATATCTTCCTCCTTAATCCTTACCTGATCGTATCCTGACCTAAGATCTATCTTTGAAAATATCTTTGCATCCTTCAATTGATCAAAAAGATCATCAATCCTTGGCAAAGGATACTTGTTCTTAACAGTCACTTTATTCAACTGTCTGAAATCAATGCACAATATTAAGGTTCCATATTTCTTATTCACAAACAAGACTAGGGTACCCCAAGGTGACACACTTGGGCATATATTCCCCTTCTCTATATTTTCTTCAAGCTGCATTTGCAACTCCTTCATCTCTGGTGTACTCATTCTATAAGGAGTCTTTGACACTGGAGCTACTTCAGGCATTAAATTTATAGATAAATCAATATCTCTCTTTGGGGGTAGTCATGGTACCTCCTTGAACACATCGTCAAATTATTCCAACACTGTATGATCTTCCAAATTTGGCACCTTATCTCTAGGTGTCTCTTCCATATGTGCTACAAATATTTGGCACCCTTTCCTGTAACATTTCTTCAGCTGCAATGCTGAAATTTCTCTGATGGTTACTTCCCTGGGAATTCCCTACACTCTCCTTAGTTTCAATTCCTCATCCAAGCAAGTAAATTATTTGTTATGATAGTCTAGGATGGCATGATGTTGGTTCAACCAAACCATCCCAATTAGACAATCATAGGAACCTAAAGGCAAGATGTTCAAATCTTCCTTGGTGTTCAGTCCATTCATGTCCATGAGGAATGACTTAACCATCTCATTAACTTTTATTTTGGCTCTTGTATCCAACTAAACCAACCAATATTTCCCATGCTTGCTTCTTGGAAAATGCAAACTTTCCACCATATTAGGAACTATGTAACTATGACTAGCTCCTGAATCAATTAAAATAGCAATGGTTTGGTTGTTGATCATACCTTCCACTTCAATCATATGTGACTGATACTCTACTTTCTTGTTATCCAGGGATGCATATATCCTTGGCACATTTTTTCCCATGTCCTCCACTATTTCAGCTTGTTGTACATTGTGAACAGTTCTCCCTTTTTAACCTGTGTGAGGAAAATATATGTACATGTGATCTCCTTTACAACCCCAACATTGAATAGGTGGCTTCCTTGGCCTTTCACCTCCTGCCTTAATCATTCTGGGTTCTCTAGAAGTTGGTTGTACTTGAGGATTATTTCTAAAGAATGGAGGCTTAGATCCCTTCTTCCTCTGATCCATCTTGAACTTCTTTTTGTCTTCCCAAGCTTTTTGGAAAGTTGGCCTTTCTTTCTACTATTCATAAAGGCATTTATCTCACCTTATGGTCTCATCCAATGTCTTTGTATCATCATACTATATTTTGTCACGGATAAATGATGGCAATCCACTCAAATACCTTTGAATTTTGACTGTCTCATCCTTGATGAAAGAGACATACTTCAACATTTCTAAAAACCTTCTTTCATATTCATCAATGGTCATACTCTCAAGTTTGAGCTCAAAGAAATCTTTGATTTTCTTTTCATAGTATCTCTTAGTCAAGTATTTATTCTCAAAATACTTCTTGAATTCCCTCCAAGTAACACTTTTCTCTTTAATGTGTTGCACTTGCACAAGCTGATCCCACCACATGGATGCCTTTCCCTTGAGTTGATAGATATAAATTCTACCTTCTGCACAAGAAGAATAATTATGCAATTGAAAAATACTTTATCATGCCCAACAACCATGTTTCTGCATCTTCATCCTTTTTGTGCTCACCATCAAATGTAGGAGGTTTGATTTTGTTCATTTCTCCTCGCAGTTCATCCACCCCAGACCTCTCTTTATTTCTGACAGGGGATGGACTTGAGATGATGTGTGATCTCTTATTGGAATTCCTCTGGGAGTGGTGGTGATGCCTGCTAACACTTCTTTCTTTTCTTTTCTCATCATGAGACCTATGATTTCTTGATTTGCTTGAGCCACTCTCCTTATCCAATTTCTTTTCTATTTTTTTCAAGCTCTCCAATAACTTCATGTTGAAGTCATCCTGTTGCTCCTTGGCTCTCATAAGCCTTTAATTATCAGTTTTATGTCTTTGGATAACCTTCTGCAAATTTTTAATGCTCTCTGTCATATTCATGTTTTCATCTATTCCTTCTCCATGTCCATTGGAGTTTGTTCCTTCAATGCCTAAATGGACATCCATCCCTATGATCTCATCTTGTTGAATATAAATACCTTGTGCCTCTTCCATTCATATGGACTCTAAGTTGATATTGATCTTATCTATTTGTTGTTAACTCTGCAAAATGTGCAACCAACAAAACTTTGCCAGGCTAACTGTTTCAACAATTTCATGAAAATATGAACCATTTTGGTTCAATAATATATCAGAATACTTTCTTCTAATTTCCTAAAAAATTGAATGCCCAAATCAATTTTATGGGTGGATAATTATATTCCATTTTTCAATACCTTTCCAACGCCTACTCACATGCTCAATTCCAAGCTGGAGCAAAAAGTTATGGTCATTTGAAATTTTCCCATTAATTTTTTTGTTCATTTTTTAAACTTGGCACAACTCTGCATTGTAATTATGAATTTTCGCACCTAATCCATTGAAATTTTTGTATGAGCTCAATTGGGTTTATGAGAAAACATATTATGGACATTTTTTCCAAGTTTCACCTCATTCTAGGTTCTGGGCTGCTAGTTACAACCTACTGAAGTTCTAGGCCCATTTGTGTTTTTGGTCTGGAATGCTACAAGTACCTTATTTTCCATATTAAAAACCTTTAACATGACCAGAAATTTAATTCATCTCTAGGAATGTCTTCTATGGTTCAATATCTTTCGATTTATTTCTTCTGTGCCTCAATCCAATTCCGGAGCAGAAAGTTATGGCCCTTTGAAGTTGGTTGGGTCATAAAATTTACCCTCCACTGTTTGGGTTGTAACTTTCTCAAAAAAGCTCTGTTTGACGAACAGTTTACACCATTAGAAAGATCTATCCAAGCTCTTTTATTTGATTTGTAGAGATAGAGTGTAAAATTCGTACACCTTTGTCTCGTGGTTTTTGAGTTTCTAAAAATGCTCTTAAGGCCCTCAAAAACGTGTTGCAAAAAGATGGCGTTCAAATGATATAAACATCATAGAAAATCATTGATTTTCTGCTATTGTTCGCCCTCCAAATGACTTCACGTGCACAAATTTCAACTAGTACACCCATATTTACCATGTGTAGAAACAACACAAGGTAAATTGTGCTTCACACACTTTAAAACCACGGTGTATCACTTCTCTATCACACCAATAATTTGGGCGCACTACTTTTATGTCACGCGCCAATACCCTCCACGCACAGTTTTGGGACCGTGCGCTGATATCCACTGCACGCAGTTTTTTGTACCATGTGACAATATCCACCACACAGAGTTTTTGTATCGCACGCTGATATTCCATGCGCATTTCACTTGACGCGCTGCACCATACCAAAGTTTAGTACGCCCCACCACGCACCATTCACTAAATTGTTGTGTGACCACATTTACCCACATTGCACGCGTAAATTCCATACTCCACTGCGTTGTGCCAACACTGCACACACCATATGCATCATTATTATGTGTGTGCACACCGTGAAATGTTAAATTTATCGTGTGGTCCTATACACCAACATTTTTTTGCACGCACACCCCGCACACTAACATTTTTCTGCGTGGCACCGAAATTTAGCGTGCACACCTGCACACTAACATTTTTCCCCGTGGCACCAAAATTTAGCGCGTGCACCAAAACGCCAATATCTTGCTCCGCAGTGATGAATTTTACATATCACAAGATTTTCATTGCACATCATGCATTTTTAGTGTGCTCACCTATGCACATTCACCTTTATGCACATCAAATCCTCGTGAATTTCACTGCAGAAATTGGGGATTTTGCTTAGCTTTTTCCCCTATTTACCATAGATATTCTGCAACTATGAATATTCCTCAATTTCACCCTGATAACTCTAGTTCAACCTATGCAACAACAAATCCATGCAAGTTGACATTTCTGGAACGAATTCACCCAAATCATTTCACGAATTGGGAATTTTAATAATAAAACTCGCTCCAACTGTCACGACTTCACTATGACTTCAAATTCGACCAATTATGGGTTCGAATTTGCTAGAACAGATATTAAACCGGGAATATCTCATCACTTGGATGAATTTATCCATTTTCCCATGAATTTAACAACATAAATTGGGGCATTTCCCAATTTCATGTCATTGCTTCCAAATTTTACCATGGATGCTCTACAAACTGAAATTTGGCCCGCTCGAAATAAATCTTTTGTGAAATTTTGTGTCAACTCAACTTGCTCGGCCCATCCAGGCTCATTGTTGAAAATTGAAGCTATGATACAAATTTGTTACATCCTCGGCCATCCATGTCGGGCCATGCTACACCAGAGAACTCTTTTGTTCTCTCTGCATAACATACTGTAACACACCCAGCAACCATCTGAGCTATGCCACATAAAAAATTTTAACTGCATCCAATTAAAACATATGCACACAAAACACTTGTGGAAGATTTACATGTAAAATGTAAACAGACAAATACATTTCGTAAATTCATGGATTCACACTGAAATAATAGTAACATAGACATGCAGCATATACAGGAAATAGCCATAAACATACAGACAGTTATAATCACGCATAGGATAAACCCATAAATTAAACATGTAAATAACAATGCAACATGTAAAATTATCACACAATTGACACTTATATTTGTGAGAATATCACCAACTACGTACAACCCTTCCACGAACCTCCCAGCCTTAGACCACATTGTTCATCACTCTCAATAGTGAATCACCCTCGAGCTGGGACTAAACTCCACCCAGGTAAAGGGATTCCTAACCAGGCCAAAGGCTCATGGAAAATAGGAAAGACTCTGTCACAGGTGCTCACTCAACTAACAACCTATAGTCCCTCATTCCCCACATGTCTGTCCCACCCAAGAAGTGTTCCCCTTCTCTGCTCAACAGTCGTTCGGCTACCCTACTTCCTTTTCAGGAATCAACAACAAGTTGGACAAGAAGTCTCAGAGGACTATAGCTGCAGTTCAACACCTTAAAGAAATCAATCGCCAACAATTCTCTCACCCAGAGAATTTCTCATGGGCCTAACAACCCACTTCTTCAGTCCAAATCCCAAGCTAACCTAACACACCAACACAAAATGACTATGGATACGGGTTCAGGTACAGTCATGAGATACCACGGATAGCTCAATGGGTGTGAATACTCATGGATGATTGACTGCCTGGATAAATGATCAAAGGAATGATGGAAAAGATGATAGGAATGAACTAAGTCCCAATAATATGTATGCATGTCCCCAACTTGACACTTGTCATGTCAGGAGATACTTTGGCCCACTTGTACCCAACTTTAGACCTTAGGATAAATAATTATCCATACTTTATGATTAAAGAAATATTAATATAATATTCCTTTTTGGCTTAAGATCCCTAGCTTAGACCCTTTCCTTAACATAGCCCCTCCCTTTCCCTAACCAGTAGAGTTTAGTCCATCATCTCTTTTATCTTGGTCGGTTTGCACGCAACGATGTATTTATATTAATTATGAGGCATGTACAAAAACAGGTGCACTGGCCTTTAACATCTAGGCTCTCCGGCCTAATCAAAACATAATCATCCTAACTTATAATAACTGGCTCACCAGCCTATAAAACATATCATATACACAAAGGTTGCTAACCTCACAATCGCACGCACTCAAGTTGTTGTGCTCAGTATCCAGGAATGTGCACACTTCCTCATTTTACTGCACAGTACATGCGTGCACTATACCATGAAATGTGCATATAAAATGATGTCATATAGCTCACCAACTTAAGTACATTTACAATTGCATTCGACCTTAGGGATATTACACCAAGGGAAAGAAAATAGAAGACATTCTTCTGAAGAAAGAAAAAGAATGAGGACAATGTTAGGAGAAACGGAAAATTCAACTAAAGGTAGAATTGGTGGAATATTGAAAGAAGAATAAATTCAAGGGAGAAACGTCAAAGAGAAGGATAAAAAAGAAATTACAAAATTGGGACAACATGAATTAGATCCTGAATAGAATGAGGAGTATGAAAAAATAATTTTTTCATCTGTACATCATAAGAGTGAGGAACAAAATTTTGTCTTGGAATACAACAAGGAAATTAGGGATGGCATTACATTGCGCATGATATTAGCTTGTAATCAACAATATGTGAAGGGACAAGAGGTTCCAAAGGGTGAATATATGAAAGAGGCGGTAGACTGTATTTATGTGCCAGGTGGTAAGGAATACCAATATAAGGTATTGAAAGTCATTATTATGGCTGAAAAGGAGCCTCTACGCTAGGTTCCTTAGAGATTTGTGAAGAAATGTCAGAAGAAGAATGGATAAAATTTCTTATAACTCTCACATAAAGCATTACTAAGGTAATGTCTCATGAAATGAATACCAGTGTGCATGGGAAAGGGTATGAATATCCTCGATAAATTGAGGACAATAGAAGACATGGTAAGGTAGAAATATGGAGTAGAAAATCTAAGTAATAATAGATGGAAGAAATCGTACAAATATTGTATGAATAAATTAAGCAGCAAATTCAGGAAATCAATAGCAATGATAAGTTGATTGAAAACACTTGTAAAATCAAGGAAATTGGATGGTAGTCAAATAAAGTATGCGACCCTAGAAGAGTGCATACAATAATTAAATAGTAGGAAAGAAAATAAAGTGGAAAACAACAACACAAAGTATGGGATATAGGTGGAATTCAACAAATAGAGGACCCATGGCCAGAAGTACATTGTTGGGCATAGGCCCATTTTGGGGAAAAGGCTATTTTTGGAGAGAAAAGTACGAAGTGGGATAAATACAACTAGAAGGAAGAGCAACATGTGTGAGGAAATCATGCAAGGCGCGCATGCAAGGAAACCTAACTACATTAGGGATAGGGTTTTGGCAATCTATTGTAATGGCTAATAAGCCAAGAATATGTATAATAAAGACATAGGAGATCTAGGTAGAGAGGGAGTTCAGAGGTTCTAACATGTAAGAGAGGATTTTCTTGTGAAAATATTGTAAGATTTGTAACCTTTTGTAATTTTTTGAGCTAAAGGAGAGTCGAGCAGCTCGGTCTGGAGGGTTAGATCGTAGGATGAGGATCCTGGTGCGGTCTAGCAAGCGTCACAGGGATCGAGAAGCCTATTGAGATTGTAAGATCAAATATTCTAGTGCATGTGGTCTGATATATTGTAGATACAGAATAAAAGATCTTGAGAGCCAAATATTTGTGGAAGTAGCCAAGGAGGGGGTGAACCATGGTAGATCATTTGTTATGTGAACACTTTATTGTTTATTTCTTTATTGTCAATGGTAAACTTGTAGATAGATGTCTTGATTAAGTAGTTATATCTATTGATTTACATACATGGAGAAATAACAATAGGAAATTAAATCTAGTTGTATGAGATAGTAAATGAATGAAGATCACAAAGTATAATCCTAGATCCCCACTTCCCAGGCTGCAAGCACATGAGCATTGTAGCCACCCATAAAACTATCTTGGGTGAGATTGTGCAGTACACTTTGTGTGTTGTGTTTCCTTCTAGCTTACCAGGAGGGTCGATATTTTAAGAGGAATTTGTTGGAAGCTTGTTTAGATCTGAACATGGGTCAGACTAAGAAGTAGAAAGAGGATAAGGGTACCAACAAATGGCTCTGTTGCCTATTGGAATAGAATGGGATTGAGAGAATGAGATCTGCTGAAGAACCATTAAAGAATATTATATCTATTGAGAAAGCGTTAAAAGAATGAAAATATAGAAGGGGATGTTCAAACCATGGAATCCAACGAAGGAAGAGATCAAAATATGGTTGAAGACAATGGAGTCAGAGTTTGTGTAGAAAGACAACATAAACCCTAAAATAACACCATGCAAATATCTAGACAAGTATGTATTTAGCGACTTGCATGAAGTATTTTTCTGCGATTTCCCACATGTGTTGTAGGAGTGTATATTGAGGTTAAAAGACAACAACTTGAAAAATTGGATCAGAAAACTAGAGTGGAATCTTGTGGAGATTGCGTAGTTACAACAAGTTGACAAAAAATTCATGCATGCAGTAGATTTATGGTTAGACAGTATTGTTATAGGATTTATCACAGAATTTGCAGTAGACACTGTGAATTCTTACAATGCAGCAGAGCAAGAGTTCCTAAGAGGACCACGAGGAAGGTATATTAGGTCATTGTATACTTCCATAAAGATATTATTGTATAAAAAAGGTGTAGTGAATATGGATTCATACAGCTAAAACGTTCATGTGTGCATGGGAGAAGGGGGGAAGCACTGACAAGATCTAGATAAATGGAGGAAGAAATGGATAAAGGAAAGGAGGAGGCCTTGGACCCAATCATGATGGACGAATACCAAATCAAGTAGATTATGACAACAGATGGAAAAATGCACAGTGGAGCACCCTACCAATATAAGATGAACAATACAAAGAGATCCATAGCAGAGAGACAGGGCTTGGCAAGTGATGAAGAAGAGGTAGAGGATCTTCAAGCTATGGAGAATATTGAGGAAATCCTACACACAACATATGAAATAGATACAAGAGGTCCAAGGGCTATAACATAAGGAATAAATCCTATCCATTTTAGTGTTAGTGTGGAACCCATGAACCCATTTGCGAATAATACACCAAAAATAACACCACTGTTTAGAAAACTGAATTTTAGTGGAAGAAACAAAACAAGAAGTACATCTAAACATGGAGTAGCAACTGGAGGAGCCAACTCAAGAAGTAGTACTCAAGTATCTACACCGCTTAGAGGTCGTATTTCATCACTGTTCAAGATGGAAGGACATGATCCCACCATTAGGTTACCATAATTGAGGGAGAGGCATCAGAGGATCCTGAAAAGCACTTGTTTATTTGGGAGAAGATTTGGGAAGAAAAGCATATCATAGATGACGATATAAAACTTGCGCAGTTAGCTATCACTCTAAGAGACCATGCACTGGATTGGTACATGAGCTTAGTTTCCAATAGTCCACTATGAACAACAAGTATGATTGCAGATTTCAAGAAGCTACTAATAAATGAATTTTAGAAATCGATCTCAGAGGATCAGTACATGAACGAGATGATTGAAATCAGACAGAAACTAGGTGAGTATTTTTGGGAGATCAATAAGAGGTTCAAATGATTGAAGGGTAAATTGAAATATGTCATGACTGACATGTAACATTGCATCTCTTTGTGAACTCACTATTACCACATCTGAAATACCCTTTGAGGCAACAAAACTTTCAAACCCAGGAATATGCTCTACAATCCTCCCTACAACTAGAAGAGAACCAGTATCAGAAGACAAATCCAACAATAGAGGAGCGGAAGGAGGATCTAAAGAACCTCACACTCCAACTAAACCAGAATAAGAGAAAAAAGAAAAGATAATTTGTGTGGTGTACCACATGCAGGACAGAAGGACATCACAGGAATGAGTGCCCAACATTCACACAGTACATGGGAACAGGGCTACCAAACCCTTTACTGATAGAAGGACCATGGTGCGATATATGTAAAACATATGGACATGATCCATATCATTGTCTAATGATGCAGAAATATCAGACAATACCCAAGAGTTCATATTACAACTTTTGCAAGTCAGTAGCCCATGATGACAAAGACTATAGAAAAATGGATCTGATGAGGGAGAGAACGTTGGATACCTATAGGGTACAGGCCGAAATGATGAAAGGACAACTAGCACCTCATTTCAACCAAGTACCACCATGATACAACAATGCACAATAGTAGTATAACATTGTGTAGCCTTAGTATAATAATTCACAACCACAGTATAACCCTGTGCAGTATAATCAGATGCCTCAATACAATGCACCGCAAGGAGATCGGACTAGATACAGAGGTGGAGGAAGAGGCAGAGGAGGATTTGGATGAGGAAGAGGTCCACTAGGATTCCATAACTACCAATATCCAGGGAATTACACAAGGGAATATCCACTTCCACCTGCGACATGCATGTATTTCTACGCAATAGAAAATGATACAGATGAATGCCCAACACTTTTGGGGAATATTCAAGAAAAAAAATCAGAACAATCATAACGTATAATGGATCTCTATAGAAGCCAGAGAGGATGGAAGAATTATCAACATAGTGACGCATGGAGGTACTAATATAGGAACTGACTCAGTACGACAAGATCCAACACAACACCAATGGGTGAAGAAGAATATTGAACCTCAAAAACAGTTCGATGTAGGAAAGAAGGGGTCCTTCAAGGAGGAACGATAAAAGTTTATCAAGAAGAATGTTGCATCTACATCTACCGTGCAACATACTCAAGAAATCCCCAAATATGAAATGCCATCGGAAATGGACCACACCAGTGAAGCACACCCTAGAGATCAAGTAAGAAATATCCAAACTTACAGAATATCTTTGAATAACTGAAAACAGGGTGGATTAGTACATGAGCTTAGTTATTCAAAGATCCATCATCTGTTACAATATTACAAAATAGGATAGATAGATGTAACAAAATCACTGGGGGGGAATTAGAACAGACAAAATTCAATCACCTCCATGCCAGAAGGAGGACAAGAAGAGAATTTATATTGAATGTCGATATCAGAGATTTCAACATGGGAGATTTTATATTGGACCTAGGATATGAAGTAAATGTCTTACCAAAGAAGACCTGGAAGTGTATGGGAGAGCCCACACTATGCTATTCACATGTCCAATTGAAGTTAGAAAACCAACATATATTTTTTCCAATTGGGAGGATGAAAGGAGTGACAGTAGATTTGGATGGAGTACGCACCAAGGAAGACTTTGAAGTGATATAAATAGTAGATGGCACAACACCATATCCAACATTTCTTGGGTTGGATTGGGCATTTGATAACCAGGCCATAATCAAATTGAAGACAAGGAATATGACATTTGAGTTAGGTAAATACCAAGGCATTTCACCCTTGTACCCATCCGAAGCCGAAATATTTGTGGAACTAACCTGTCTGGATTTAAAATAAATTAACTAGTTATACAAAACCACCGCGCGTACAAAAGATTACCTTAATCCAACTACAGATGGGGTAATCAACTAGATAAGTTTCACCTCATGTGATTTTGATTCAGATACAGGACTGGAGATTTGGAAACAACACCTACATGAGGTATCTACAAGAAGGTGAGAAAGAATAGACCGCACAGTAAAATGGGTGGGTACGGAGATAAGAGAACCTCCTAGTTTTCATGGAATAAACTAATTATAAGAGTTCCTAAATAAATATGAGGAGTAGGTATCGTATAATGAGAGGTTCTTAGCCCCATATATCTCACTTAAGGCTACACCTACAATATGGTGGGGTGACCACAAAGAAACAGTTAAGGACAGGTACCAATGCAATCGATTATTGTGCATTCAATTATGCACAGATACGACAAACAATGAGATGCAGAGATATGATGGACAAGGAAAACCAACATAACAATTGGATAAATGAATAACACTATGGAGGATGACACCACCATAGGAATGGACTCATCACTTCATTCACACATTAGAAGGAATTCCAACAAACTGGTATGTAGACCATGAACTACGCAGAGGCACTGCAGAATGGACAACATTACAACATAATCATAGTCACTTTCTCATTTGAACATGAGAACCCCAACATTGATACAACACTCAAAAAAATCACAGGGTTGATATTTATTAAGGAACCATAGGTTGAACTTATGACAAAGTACCAAAAACAGAATAGACAAATAGTTAAGGAACTATTGTCATGCTACCATGTGCAAGAAGAAGCACCAGATGAAGATGACCCGCACAACATTCAAATTACAAAATTTGAAGGAGAAAGAGAGGATAAATGTTTATCTCTGGAATTAGAAGGGTTCATTGCATTGATCAAGGTGAATAAATTCAACATTGGGACAAATGATAATCCCAAAATGGACAGCATTGGAAACTATTGGGATGAACAAACCTTGGAGAGGATAACCGAGTTACTACTCGAGTACAGTGACATGTTCCCAACCACCTTTATAGAGATGAAAGGAATAGTAGGAGAGATAGGAGAGATGAGTATACCTCTCAAACCTAAGGCTATATCTATCAGACAATGATCATATAGAATGAATCCAATATATAACAAGAAAGTAAAAGCAGAAATCAACATAATTTTGGAAGCTAGAATCATAGAACAAGTAGAAGAATCAGAATGGATAATCCCTATGGTATTTTAGGAGAAGAAGCAAGGAGGAATAGGGATATGTTTCGATCTGATGAAGTTGAATGATTCTTTC
>JZKD02S0672044.1:0-15412 GCA_000966675.3 Picea glauca | reverse complement strand
ATGTTCAATGAAGATCATAATTGAGCATGCGACTCAAAGCTTTATACATAAGTGTATGAGTGAAAAACGTTCGTTTTGACACGTCTCAAAATCGAAACAATAAGTCCCTTCCAATTGGGCCTCCACCACTTCAATCCTCCACCAAATGCAAGATCATATAAGAGAGACAATGAGGTTCTCCATAAAAGAGGGAAGATATTGGGGGTTTAACAATGTGTTCAGACTTTAAAAGAAAAAGGGATGTAGACTCAATGTGAAGTGAAAATTTATCTAGAGTATCTTTTCTCTCAAAATTTGAATTCTCTCCTCTTCCACCATTTGGATATGGCCCATTTTATAGCCTTCAAATGGAATTGAAGGGTCAAGTCAGAACCTTTCTAGTATAAGCAAGGTCAAGGATCATGGATCTTGAGACGTGACATGGAAACCTGACACATTTTTTTAATTTTGAGCACCAAACTCGATGTATGTGGGTTGTAGTGGTGCAACATGTGTATACTCATGTTGTCTAACTTGTAGGGCATGTATATCTGGAAAAATATGATTTTTTGGCTCTGGGAAGTGAAAAAGGGGACTTCAAGTCTGCATATGGAAATTGAAAAGGCCTTCTGAGCAAGTTGCATGGGGTGAGGAAAATATTTCTATAACACATGGTTAGCTACCTTGGTCTAGTTATGTGTAGATTACAAAATTTTGTCTCCCTAAAATATAAGTATCATTTTCCTTATATGAATAAGATGCTACAACATGTCTCTAAATCAATAATGTTCTCACCTATCAATGGTTTCTCGAAATACAACCAAGTACTAATGGTGAATGCATATAAACCAAAGACAACATCGGTAAACCTAATTAAAAATCATGGTTAGCTAACTTCGTCTAGTTATGTGTAGATTACAAAATTTGGTCTCCCTCAAATATAAGTATCATTTTCCTTGAAGAAGATTTTACAACATGTCTCTAAATCAACAATGGTCTCACCTATCAATGGTTTCTCGAAATACAACCAAGTGATAATGGTGAATGCATATAAACCAAAGACAACATCGGTAAACCTAATTAAAAATCAAATTCGAATTGATGATACTCCACATATATCTCTATCACGTGGAGCATGAAAAATATGCATACATGAATTAATGGAAATGAACTTGCATCCACATATAATTTGTCACATAACTCTACTAGAGTAAAGAAATACAATATACAAGGTCTTGAAAGGGGCATGACTTGCACACACGTTATTTGATAGGAATTTGGAAATTTTGAACTTCGTTGGCTTTGACGTTTCTATTTTAATTTAGATAGTGTTGTTTGTTAAAATCAAAGTGATTAGTTGGCTTTGAAGTCTCTAACTTAATTTAGACATTTTGTTTCATTAAAATTAAAAAACAAAGTTAGTTTATGTGATTGTAAATTATACAATAGGTAAAGATGATAAGAAAAATATCATAAGTTTATTCCGGGGAATATTTAAAAAAGAAAAAGAATTTAAAAATAGGAAAAATAAAAAATTATTCAAAAGTATAAGCTCATCGAAATTTAGAATAATGAATAAACTCAAGAAGAATGAGGTTCCTTAATTGATCCTTGTTGTTTTGGAAAAGAACTTCTAACATTTAAGGTCGTAAATGAATGTGTGATGGGTGTGAGGACAAGGGAGTCATTTGATTTATGATTCCTTGTAGGTTTGTCATGTGAGATTAGAAATTGACCATGGGGCCTCTTATTACTAATGTCATAGGGTTAGAAGCAAGAGGTAATCAACTTGGTGAGTGTTAGTATGGGGAACTAGTCTCGAGTAATATGTTGGCAAATCTCGAACATATCTAGACCTCATAATCAATGAGTGTCTAGAAAGAACCACATGAATATCCAAAGATATAAAAGAATTGTCCTTTGAACCTGTAGTAGGGAGATAATTTGAATACAAAATGGTCCTCAATCTTAGGCTCTATGGAGCATATATGAAAAATATGGTGCTATTGAGGAATATGGTGACATGTCTCAATGTGAAGTTGGTGGGAGGAAAGTTTGAGCTATGTGAGAGGGACACTTAGGTTGCAAGGTAATTGGAGTTTGGTATACCTCAGGGGATCGATGAGACCATCACCATGCTATAGATATAAGTCTGGGTAGTGCTGAAGTTAAAAATAAATTAACTCTCTAAGCTCAGATCATGTGGACCAAAGGTAGGATCTCTAAATTTTAGTACAAATACCCTTGTCTTTCTCTATGTGAGGTTGGTGTATCGATATCAAAGTGAATAAGGTAAATAAATGAATAGGATTTCGTATACCAACATGAATCTATCCTATGTTTTTCCTAACATACCAACATAAATCAATCCTATATTTTCCTTTTCTATAGATGAATTGAGAGAAATATATGAATATATACAAGAAAATCACTTCACAATTTTCCAACTTGTTTGAGCTTGTGTATCATCATGAGTACATGAAAGATCATTAAAAAAATGGTTATACTATGTTACGTAATAAAAACACTAGGAGATATTGATTTCTAGTGAACATAAAGATGTTTATATAACACTATACACAAGCACTCTTTGTATCCCTTTTCAATTTATTCCCAAAAACAAAATGCCTCTAATTTAAAAATTTATAATACTCTTAAATATATATTCTTTTGTTTAAATAATGATATAAAAGTTTAGTCAATTATTGGAGTACTTGAATACTAGAAGTTATATTTCTTAACTTCAAAAATAATAATTACATATTCTAATACATGTAAGAATATTAAGAATATGGATCCAAACTAAGAATGGATAAGACTCGGTAGCTATAATACCTTTTGAAAAACTATGATGGTTATGTAAACTATGTAAATTATTAGCAAATGTAAATCCTAATAAGAGAAAAATGAGAATGTGAGAGGAAAATTAAATGTAGTGAAAAAAATCGAATAGGAGAGAAGCTTGAGGAATGGGAAGTGAAGAGCCATGTGTGTTGGATTTTCCTTACCACCTATCTCTCCATATTTCTTCAACCACTCTCATTCTCAAATGGTATTTTGTTTGGTCTAGGAGGAGAGGAATATGATTTTATCATAATGGTCGGAAAGAGAATATTGAGCACCATTCAAATATGGTTTTCCCATATGGGTTTCCAGGGTAAATATTATGTCCACATTACCATGGAATGTATTGCTATTATAGTCTGTTTATAGTATGGTTGTTAGTTAATTTTTTGACATGGATTTACTACTCTCAATTTGATCAATGGATAAGTAAGACTACCAATTGTAATTGTGATAGCTTCACATGGAGATTGATTCAACTTAATTTTATTTCATTTTGTTTGAGAAAACCAAGGTTGGCCATTGTGCAAGCCCTCCCAGTAGACAAATTATCCATGTCATCCATTTGTGTGGGATATAAAGATCAAGGGATGTAATTAACTAGATGTTGTAACTATTTAGCAGAGTTTCCATTCTGGGAATTCCTCTAATCTCTCATAGGCTATTAGGTGTTGTTTCTCTTTGCCCAGACATTTTTACTACTTTATTGGATCTTTTCTCATTGTCTATATCAACCATTAATTAAATTGGTATGTTTATGTGTTTTCGTGATCTAGGTGGATATCAGTGGCCACCCACCTATTCCATTGGCTCAAAGACCAATTTCCATTTTAGCAGTTTTTTCCTATCTTTTCGGGTCCTAAACTTACGGGGCCATTTTGAGGCCCTAAACAATGTTTTTTGGACCCTCCATAGTCACACCGTAGAATTCATCCAGATTGTGACAAAACCATGTGTATTCTTCAAATAGTTCTTTCCAATGATCTATCGTTCTCCTAAAACAAAGATTGTATGCAAAAGTTACGACTCGAGGAAGTTGATGTACCAACTTACCCCATCAAGGCCCACACGAGTTTTGGTGCTTCATCTCCTAGGGTTAGGTTTTTGGATGTTTAGGGTTTTATCATTTATGATTTATGTTAAAAAGGCCTTTGGAGCCTCATTGTAACTAGATTTTGGTGAATGAGCATAGCCGACACATCTCTTCTCAGAGATAAGCTACCACCATTCTATATATCTTGTGTGCTTTTTCATTTTACATTATTTTGTATTTCAGTCAATCATTAATATAATCTGAGATTTATTGTATTATGTGTTCCTTGCCATATCTTTGTGTAATTATTTGTGATATCTCTACCTTCATATCATTCCTAAAATAATATGGATCTGTTGTATCAGGGCGGTCTGATCCTTATTGTCCTTAGTGCATGTCCCCAACAAGGTCAAGGTATAGAGAGTTGGGTCTAGAGATTTTATCTATTGAGGAAAACCACTCTCGCACGCCTAAGAAAACTTCCACGGTGGAATAAAAGAGGGATTATGGGATAGGAAATCCTTCAAACTTTTTCTCAGGAAATCCCTTGCACGACGGACAAACGAGATGGTGGATAATTTCTCTCAGATCCTTCGATGACTGTTGACAAAAACGTAGGTACCTTCAACCAACAATGAATTCAGAGGTGAAAATCCATTCAAGGTACAAGTTAACTTTGATATTCCTTTATTTGAAGGCCAGATAGATGCTGACTTTTTGGAAAAATGGTTAAATCTATTAGAGGGTTATTTCTCTATCCACAATTTTTCCAATGGTAAAAAGATCACCTTCGCACTCCTTAAGTCCCTTCCCCATGTTAGAGATTGGTGGGATAATTACTATGAGAAACATGTTGAGGATGAGTCTAGAATTTTTGGGCCAGGACCCACTTCGACATATTTTGTTGATTCCCTCAAGGAACAATATTACCCTGTTGGAAGTTATGATGATTAGTACATGAGATGGACCACACTTCGTCAAGAGAGGGGACAAACGATGTTGGAGTTCACAAATAATTCCCATACCTTGTTCAAAAATTTTGGTATCAAATACTATGAGCGACATATGGTCCTAAAATGTCGTGGGGATTTCAATAGGTACATCCAAATCAAAAATGGATTTTCTGGACATCTCATCATTGGGAGTTGTTTATTGATATGTTGTCAAAATCGAACAGAAATTCAAGAAATGGAATAAGAGGGAATTTGATTATGAAAATATGAAACAACAAAAGTATGGTAAGGGTGGCCCTAACTCCTAGGACAAAGGAAAGAGGAAGGATGGCCAAAACCATTATAAACATCCCAAGCCACCAACAAATAAGGGTAATGGGAAGTCGAAGAAGGAAATTGGAAAATGGTGTGAGTTCCACAAAGTCCCTTGGCACAATAGTGATGAATGTCACTTCAAACAGTCATTTTTGGATGAGATGAAATCTCTAGGGTCACATGCTGACTCAGAATCTGATTCAACGCTAGAAAAGGGAATATAGATCATTGATGTAGAATCTAGTGTCACCATCTCTACCACAAAAGTCCATCCAAAGGAACTGGATGAGCCTGAAGAAGGGAGAATCTTTTCTACTCACATATGTGGATGAAGGAAACCCCATTGCATTTCATTGTTAGTTGCGGTAGCTAGAAGAAATTGATCTTAGTAGATATTTTCAATAGGTTCAAATTGACAACAATGCAACATCCTCATCCATACACCATCAGTTGGCTCAACCAATAACAAGACATCCACGTTAGCCAACAATGTCTCCTGCACTACAACATCAAACCCTAGAAAGACAAGGTATTGTGTGATGTTTCCCCACTTTAAGTTTGTGATTTTTTTATATGAAAACCATATATGTGGAAGTTCCATGTTGTTTATGAATCTATGCCCCATAGTGTCATTATTATTTTGGGATATCAACTCTAAAAGGTACGGGAGGAAGTCCCAGATACTGCGGTCTCTTTGATCTCTACAAAGAAATGCAAAAAGGTGGTCTATTGGACTAGGATATTTTTCCTTTGTATGGTTCGATCGGAAGGTGAATGGAAGTTCACTGCAACTGCCAAAACCTCTACATGGGGTCTCTCTACCCAGTAGCAATAGGTGTACGAAATAATAGAGGGGTACAAAGACATATTCGCCTCGCCTATTGGGGTGCATGTGCACTAATAGGTAACTAATTCAATTGATCTGACGCACAATGCTCCTCTGCCTAATGAACTTGTATACACATGTTCTCTTATGGAGAATGAGGAAATCAAATGCTAGATCCAAGAGATAATTCTAAAGGGCCACATCAGACCAATCTCCTCACTTTGTGGGAGCCCAATTGTTCTAGTATAGAAGAAGGACAAGACATGGAAACTTTGTATTGATTACAAAGCACTGAAAAAGATCACAATCAAGATCTTGTACCCAATTCCCCTAATTGATGATCTTCTCGATCAGCTGAAGGGAGCCAATTTTTTCAGTAAGATTGATATGAAGTTAGGTTACCACCAGGTGTCGATTGAGGAAACTGATCTATGGAAGACAATCTTCAATTCCAAAGAAGGCCTCTTTGAGTGGTTGGTCATGCCTTTCGGCTTGACATATTGCCCCAACAAATTCATGTGGATGATGGATGATATATTACGACCATTCAAAAACTCCTTTGTGGTTTTATATTTGGATGACATTCTCATCTTCAAAAAAACTTGGGAGGAACATTTGGAGCATATTTAACAGGTATTGGGCACCCTGCAACAACACAAGTTATATGCTAATTTGGAGAAGTGTTCCTTCGACATGTAGAGAATCCAATATTTAGGATACAACATGGATGAGAAGGGTTTACATGTGGATCCAACCAAGATCCAAGTCATCCACAATTAGTTAGCCCTGAAAACAATGACCGAGCTCTTCAACTTCTTGGGCCTTGCTAAATTCTACCAATGATTTGTGTTGGGATTCTCTCATATCGCTTGGTCCCTAAGCCAGGTGACCAAGTGTGGCACAAAGGCCAAGTTTGTGTTGTTCATGCCCTGACAATAAACATTCAAGGATCTGAAATCCCACCTCTACTCAACACCAATCCTCATTTTTCCATACCTGTAATGACCATTGATATTGGTACATATGATTTAGATTATGCTATCGGTGTAGTCCTCACTCAACATGGGCATATGGTATCCTATCACAATGAAACTCTATCTAATGTTATTTGAAGATACCCCACCTATGAAAAAGAGATGTACTCCATTGCGCAGACATGTCGACAGTGGAAGCATTACATTCTAGAGAAGGAAACGATCATCCACATTGATCATAGGCCTCTACAATTCTTGCAGACATAAAAAAAGTTGCAAAATTACCACCATCAGAAGTAGTCCATGTACATGCAACAATTCCACTTGAATATCAAGTACAAGAAGGGTAGCACCAACAATGTTTTATATTACCTTATTTGACCCCTCGTGGTAGAACTAACCATAATTATTAACTCATGTGGATATGAAACATCTAGATGACCAAAATTATACAATAATGACTCTGAATTTGCTACCTCCTATCAAACATTGAGCACAACAAAAACAATTCCTAACTTTCATCTCTAAGATGGATTATTATGCCATATGAGCCATCTTTGTGTTCCTTCAAGGAAGCATGCATAGATGATCTGGGAAGCCCATTACATCTAGGAAGGAGGACATTTTGGTGTATAAAATACAATGGTAGTACTACAGACTACAAGGAAAAGACCTTTTAGTAGAGGTTTCTAGTGTTCGAAAATTGGAAACAATTCTCAAAAAAAAATCCGCTACAACATCTATTATCGATAGCGGATGTTTTTGTGGATACTATAACATAATTTGATTATAACTAAAAAAATATGGGTGGCCAAAGGTATTAGCGGATGTTTACAAATCAATGCATTTGTATAAGGTAAAATCACCTACACGTACATACACCTACAACACCGGTGTTGTACACTTAACGCCAAGCACCAGGGCAGTAAAATATGAAAGCACAGAGGCATAAAATATTTAAGCATTGGGAAATTTTTCTTATAAGCATTGGGGATTTAACATCAAAACACATTGGGAGAGTTACAAATAATTAATCACCATGGATTTCTGCATAGAATGAACTGAAGCGTTATTAATAAGAAGGCATTGATGTTGTATAAAATAATATGCATCGATGCATTACAAGGAAAAACGCCTTGGTGCATTAAATATAGAAAGAAATCATGATTTGTAGTAACAAACAAACCTCAATGCTTATCAATAACATAATAGTGTCTGTGTGTATCAATAACACATACGCATCGATGCTTTGTATAAGATTAACGCATTGATGGCCAAATTTTTAATATAATTTTTTGGTATTAAATTAATATTGAAACCAATGCTAATTGATTACATAAAAGCACCGGTGTGAATTTCATATGAAACGTAATATTGAGTTTTATTATTAAACGTGTCGATGAGATTAATAATTAAAATACACTGAGAAACATCGACATGTGATAGTGTAATAATTCCAATATTTATCATAATAATTACATATATCTTATATTTTGATTACTAAATTTCGATATTATGTTTGGATTAATTTTTTATATCATCATATTTTGCATCTCTTCATTATAATATTTAGTCATCCATATATTTAATCAATGATGTAACATTTCACAGCGACATTGGAAAACACAATAAAATAAATTAAAACATATTTTATTATATGAATAAGAGGGTCTTTGTCATACAAAATGGGACACTTATCGGTAATCCCTTTTATTTCAATTGGGACACTGTTTCCATTACATTAAACAAAAATGTCTAATTTTCATAGATAATTATTTAAAAAAAATACAATTGCAGCTTGCATTGATATCCAAATATATTGGTCATCATTCTTCACTAGAACTGTTGTTAGTGCTCGAGCTACTTCCATGCCTTGGGTTATTTTGATGAATGTTTGGTTGATTCTTTCGATTGTTCTTCTTGAAGTTCCATAAAAATAAACTATAATGAGTTTATCTACATTGGTGAGAATAATGAAAATTGAAATAAATAATATACATAAATGTAAATTGAAAAGCGACGTACCTCCAAAGAAAGAAGTGACTCCTGAATCATACACATATTTTCAAAATCAAATCTCATGCCTTGTTTCATCAATTCTTCTGTTTGCTCATTTCCATACTTTGTTTCCTTCAAGTTTTATACCCCATAATAAATCATAGATTTAATATAAAGTATTATTTTTGTTTTATTAATTATAAAATGATAGAAGTAAAACAACATAGATTATACTTACAAATTCAACAATTAATTTTTGATATGCCAACATATACTCACAACCCTTAATTAACTCAATGTCAATTATTTTTTCATGGCTCTTCTTTGTATGCTAGTACCTGTTTGAAGACATTCAAGGATGGTTGTTGTAAAACAACTTAAAATATACAAAAAAAAACTTAAGTTATTATAAGGAAATAACAATTACTCACAAACTTCGCCATCAACCCTTTTCTTCCTTGTTGTCCAGTTTTATGTGCATAATGAGTTCCATTTTCTTTTCTTTTCTGTAAGAGAATATTTGAAAATCAATATTTAATGTATAATTAATTATTTGTACCTAATATAAAATTTCAATGATTACATACATTTGAAGAAAATTGTTGTTGAGATAGCTTCTTCTATGATGCAATTATGTCCAATTCTTTGACCATCTCCTTATACAGTTTTTTGGACATTCCTACTGGCATATTTTGGATATCATCTCGTTGTTCCTATGAGATTTTCATAATTGTCCTGAAAAAATAGCATGACAATAAAGTATTTTTATATTGATATATGAAAACTAAATATCACAAAATTGATATATTAATAAATGAATAATTTGTTATATATATATTCTAAAAGAGTGTTTTTATACATATTACTTTTTGAATGATTTGTTTTTGTTGTTGTATGTTTTTTCTATTGCAAGTCTCACAGGTCTCATTGACCATTGCTCTGGAAATGCTTCATGTAGTTTAAATATAGCATGGTTCTTGGAATCATTGGATTGATTTCTATATTGTAAGTTAAAAGTATGTCTATACATTTGTTCCACTATATCCCTCATAATTATGTAAAAGTTTTTCTCACTTTGATTAATCTCCAAAACCACTATAGATGAGCTAAGGACCAATTCATCATCATTTACATCTTCTATATTAATTAGTTTTTTTTTGTCATGATGACATTATGTTCCCTCATTGTTGGTCTCTGTAGAACATTAAACAAATGTGAATTAATAGATTGTTTTAAATATGTCATCTAATATTCCTAAGTATATTATTAATGAAAATTCATAAAAAAATTCATATTGAATAATATTTTTTCATTCACCTGATTCATCCCTCTGCAATTTTTCCATTGAGATTTTACACTCTTTCACACTTAGATCATAAATAATATTATCAAAATTCCTCATTTTGTGGCACTACATGATACACACTAACCAATACATATTATTTAAACTTAAATATAGTTCAATCGCATTAATTTTGTATAGAATTTACAGATAAACTACATTTTTTGTGCTTTTGGACATGTCATCATTGATTCGACCAAACATTTTCTTATTTGAACTCTTCTCACTCATATTTCTATCAATATACAATGTCTACCATTCAATATAGAAATTATTAAATATATTTTATAAATAAATCACATAATTTTCGGCGAAAAAAATTGTTGTAACCGGTGTGTTTTTCATATACAAAGCATCGATGCGTTTTTTACATAAAATGCACTGAGGCTTTCCATACAAAAAATTGCATTGAACAATTTTTTTTTTTTTTAAATATTGTGAATTAAAATAATGTGATATATATAGAAGACATCACAACGACTACAGTAGAAAACTAAAACATAGAAAAAAAATTAAACGTTCATAAAAAAAACAATAGAAAAATTACACGTTGATGAGAAGAAAAAAATAAATAAATTATGTGACAACACTTTCTGTGGTTTTTAGTTGAGAACATCGATGATAATTTAGATGAGAACATCAGAGATAAAAAATCTGTCTTTATCGGTGTGTTCCTTATACATAAACACACCAATGTGTGTCTCTCGAAATGGCATACTGAAAAATTGGAAAATGTTTTTTTAAAAAAACGTCAAATCAGAAACTGTTTAAATTTTTTTCTTAAAAAAAAGGTAGAGAGCCGACTACGTTTGGGATTTGATGCAATAAGTGGTCCATTTTCATCACATGCCAAACACTTATATATAGAAAAACAAATCCATTACATCTAAAATACCTAAACGAAAATCCCTAATTCTGAAATGATAGAGGGAGTTAAAGCCTAGGGTGAAATTTTGCATTCACGTAAGAAAAAACAAAACAAGAGTTTAATGTAAGTATGAAATTTTTTATTTTTATTTTTTCTAAATGTAGGGTTTTGAGTGAATCACTATGCCCTTCAAATCTTGATTTTCTGAATATTTTTGTTTCTTCAAAGTATTCTTCTGCCTCACAGTGCTCCCCGATATGTCTCTCTTCCAAATATGTCTCCTGTAAATTTTGATAAAATAATGAAAATATTGAATACCTTCTTAATATTAAAGAAACTTTATGAAAATGGTTTAGAGTGAATTATCACACCCTTCAAATTCTCATATTCTGAATAATATTGTGGTTCCAAAGTATTATGCTCCTCCATATGTCTCTCTTGCAAGTCTCTCCCCTGCAAAAGTTTGCAAAATAATGAAATAGTGAATAGATTTTGAGTATTTAAATGACTTTATGAAATTCAATTCTCGCTTTTTTTTAATTGTTTAAAAAAAATTGAGTTTTTTTTTTTTTAACTTTTTCAACACGCCAGTGCATTTATGTAATATGCACCAGTGCGACCATATTATATTACGCACTGGTGCATCCATATTAATTGACACATCGAAGACATATAATTGTTTTTTATTAACAAAATCTTGAAACACAGTGTGATTGATTTTTCAACGCACCGATGCTTATTGTTAATATGCACACCGATGTATTTGTGGTTTATAAGCATATCGAGATGATTTTAAAGTTATTTGAAATTTTATTTTCACATGAAATAATATATTCATCTCAAATTATCTTTTAGGATGAATTCAGAGGAATTACAATACTTCAGTATACATTTTACGTTTTATGTCTTCTTATTCTTAAAAAATGGTTTGAAAACTATATTCAAAATTAGATTGTGGTATGGTCCTCGAAATTTATTTTAGATATGTATTGGAAAATATTGCTAATTTTGTTGAAATGAAGGGAGAAAACCTTGTTATATGTTCAAATGGTTTATTCTCCAAATTCCATCCCATTCTATATTCCTCAAAGTCCATCGCGGAGTTCTCCCTTTCCATCTCAAGTAAGTTTAATTTATTTTATTTATGTTTCAACTATCTCATTGAAGTTTATTTTATCCATGTCAATCTGAATAAAAATGTATCCAAATTTACAGGATCTTAGTTCAGATGCATAAAATATTCCAGTACCGGTTCAAAAACGTCGGAAGGTCTTATCAGGAGAAACATACCACAAGTAGTTGGTAGATGAAAATCAACAGTCTCTTTAACCTACCAATTGTGGCATTCCATCTTCCAGCCACAATCCTTGGTTGGCAATGGTATTAATTGTTTGGTATAATGTAATTTGAACAAAGAAATTATTGCATTGTGCTTACTAATATCATCGATGTACTAATGTTCAATATTTTTGAAATTAGGATTCTTTTGATGATGAGTGACCTACTTGCCATCTTTCGTTAGACCCCACAACAATGCCAACCTGATAGAAGGCTGCAATGAGAGAAAAACTAGGGAGGTGGTTTACCAAGAATGGTTTAATCAACCACCTATTCAATTCCCACTACATCTAGATTCACCAATTAGGAATGACTACAACAATAGTAGTTCTTTAGAAGTTGGCAATGGAGATAATAAAAAATTGGTTGCTATGGATGATTACTTACGGGATACGAATTCCATGGAGATAATGTTTTTATATGCATTCTAGAACAATGAGCTAGGGGATGATGATCATATCAATGATACCATTTTTGAAAGCCTAAAATATGCTTCCACCACCCCTCTCTTTGGACCTAGTGCCTGGTCAAAGTATACCTAGCTTGGGACAACAATGTTATTGTACAATGTGAAAGAAACATTTGGCATGTCAAATGCATGTTTCTTGGCAATATTGAGGTAATTGACCAACAAGTGCCTTATATTAATTTTTAGAAATCTTGTAACATAATCAACATTAGAAATGGTTTCTTTTATAAACATTAAATGACCTTGTACATTTCTATTGCCCACTAACTGCAGGATATTCAAAGATAAGGTTCTTTCTAGTGATTATGTTTTTCCCAGTAGCTACGAAGAGGCAAAGAAGTTGTTGAAAATGTCAGGTGTTGAGTATATATCATATCATGCATGTCCAAATTATTGTTTTCCATATAGAGGATAATATGAAGAAAAACATATATGTCTGAAATGTGGGGATGACATGTACCATAAATCAAATAAAAATGGTAAATAGCATGGTCCTCCTCATAGTATATTGAGGAACATGCCTATAATCCCAAGGATTCAAAGGATATTTCATTGCAAATAATTATCTATGTTGTAGGGATGGCATGCCTCACACAGAAGTGAGTCGGGAGTTATGCGAATCCTAATAGATTAAATAGCCATGAAGCATATAGAGAATACATGGCTAGAAAAATTCAAGGATGAAGTACAAATTCTACAACTCATCGTAGAAATGGATGGCATGAACCCATATTCCCTCCAAAACACCAACTATTATGTTTGGCTTGTAGTAGTGATCAATAACAATATCCCCCCATGGTTTTCTGTGAAGAATGAATATCTTATGTTGGCTCCTATAGTACCCGATAGAAGACAAGTGAAAAATATGGATGTCTACCTACAACCATTGGTAGATGAATTGAAGGAATTATGGGAAGGGATACATGTATATGATGTATCAAGACCCATCGCAACAAAGAGGAGTTTTACGTTGTATGGAATATGTTATTACACCACACATGATTATCTAGGCTTAGGAGTTTTCTCTAGGAGTTAAGATATTTATTTATTTGTTTATATACATAACAATATTTATTTGCATATTTAATTCGTTGTGATTGACATTCTATTCTTAAACGCTAACATGTTATGTATACAATAATTTCACTAGTCTTGTAACTAAATCCTATCATGGATGTAAATGTTGTGTACCTTCTCTGAAGGATAGGTGGCCCAACCACCTACAAAATCTAGTGTACGACTGCTCGAGGGTATTCCTTCTAGAAGAACACCCTTATATAAGAGAAACATTCGCTTTCAATGATAAACCAGAGAGAATGAAAAGGCCTGTAATAATGAAACCAACATGATGGCTTACAACATATGAGAGATAAGGAGAAGAATATTACAGAAATGGTTGATACAAATGGGGAGCTTATGTTCGATGATTTAGAATTCTTCGACACATATGTTGAGAAATTTCCCATTGGGATGAAAATGAAATCTATATTTTATGAGCTCCCCAATTGTGAGAATATTAAGATTGTCCACTTACCAGATCCCATGCATATATTTAAAAAAAATTCATATTATTTATGGAGGCACATATCAAAGAAAGAAAGTGACACATTGGCTATGAGAAGAGATATTATTTCTTCAAAAACTAAAAAGAAACATCGGCCAAGACAAGAAAGTAGAGGAGAGGCTGGTCCCTCTTGGTCTTTAAAAGAAGGTGATGTCCCATGGATTTTGAAGAAAGAAAATCCTTTTTTAGAAAAGTTATATTGGGTGTGAAGGTGCCTTCTTTATATGGGTATTCCCTATGACATTTCTTCCCTCTACATCAATACCATTTGTTGAGGTTGAAATCACATGACCCTTTGAACCTTCTAACAATACGACGTATGTCAAAATTATGATTTTATTATTTGTAATTTTTACGGTTATGCCATGGAATAAAACATAATTAATTTTTCATGTGTTTACTTTGTACTATCATTATCCTTTGCTCATGCTTGGGTGTGTGAAACATGACTCCCCCCATGACCTAAGGCGTGCCATATCTAAATTATCTACATTTGTACGTTGGATCACATCAAAGGAGATTCATATTTCTAGCATTCCATGGTAGAGTCAAGAGATAGTTGAGATTGTTTGTATGTTTGATAAGGAACTGCCATCAAGTTTCATGGACTTGCAGGTTCATCTTCTAACTCACCTAGTAGATGAGATTGAATTAGTTGGGGTGGTATAATGTCATTGGATGTTGTTATGACCCAAGGGGGCCATATATATGGCTAAATGTATATGATATGACCCAAAGGGGGGGAATATATGGGCCTAAATGTACATGTAATGTGTAAATAAATATGTAATATGATCGGCCTAGTGATAAAGGGGCCTCATGTGCGACTACAAATAGATATATATAAGAGATCATGTATTCATTATTGAGAGGTGAATTGTGAAGTATGAAAGGTATTTGGTTATTTGG
>JZKD02S0672021.1:238753-257732 GCA_000966675.3 Picea glauca | reverse complement strand
GGGCCTTATTTAATAATATAGTGGACCTAGTCCACCTTACATTGAATGACCTCCACTATTATCACTATGGGCCCTCTGGGCCCCCCCACTACCTCTCTAGCTACCTTACAGTGGCCACCGATATCCACCTGGATCAAGATCCCACCAAGCCCTAAATCAATAACCTATGCCAACTTCTATTCCACTTTTTTCTAAATACTAATCTCCAAACAAATACCTAAAATGTTAAGATGATCCAACCAAAATATGCCTTTAACACCTCTTCAATATCCATTAAATCGTTATTTTTCACATCCATCCATGCAAAAATCCCCATGCATACGCTCCACTGGTATCAATTAATTAAATTTCATCTTTAATCATGTAGCTTTAGATAATTTATTATGACTACTATTAATTATTGTTATTATTATTATTATTATTATTAAGACCACTTATTTATTTTCATCACCAATTATAGTATTAAGAAGTCTAATAATAGAATTTGATTCCACACATCATCATCTCAACGATTCAAAGGTGAAGATGAGAGAGCAGTAATGACGATGAACTAGAGGAACAAAGTAGATCATATTTCTGAGAAACTGTAGGTGGTGATAGTTTTCGACAGGCCAATGGAGATAGAGGGGGAACAAGCCCCATAGGCATAGAATTTAGAAAACGTTTAAAGACGTCATTGCAGGGGATTTAGGCTTGACCCCAATGAATAAAGAAATGGAGGGGGTGGGAAAGTCCCCTACGATGGTTGGATATATCAATAACCAGGTCATGGAAAAGAAAAAGACGAATTATCGACTCAATAATGGAATGTTTGGAAAAGACCTAGGAGAATTCAAGGTATGAGATCACCTCAAAAATATTAGGAGATATATCCAATACATGAAAGATCATGACATAATATGAAAATTCATGGGCATCAAGCCCTCTAAAAAATATCTAATAGGATGGTGTTGACAGGGCAGAAACACCCTACAACAATAAGGGGTACTCCCCGATACACAATCCCAATTAGACTATGCATCGTTTGGTTTAGGAGACCCATCCAGATTCTGGCCTGACTCCCATTACTAGTTATTAGGGTGGATATTTGGATGGTTATGAAAATGAAGATGTAGATGAAGACTACCTAAAAGAAAAAAAAAATCTAATATACTCTAACCTATCCTATCATAGCTAGGAGCTAACTATCGTAACTGAATGAGATGAAATGAAACTAAACTCTGCAAAACACTGCAATTAGATAGTTGTTATGAACATGAAAAACTAGATAACACATGTATACAAATGCATAACTACAATAGTCTTAGTCATATTACTGCATACAATAACAACTCACACACTCATGACATAAACATGAGAAAGAATAACACAGTTGTTAGAAAAATAAAAATTGCTTCCAAAATAGTCCATGGGCAACATTAAATCCTTATAGCACATTATAAACAATAAATAATCTACTGAAAAAATAGTTGACAGCTAGCCACCATTTACAAACAATTGATCTTTCTATCAAAACTAGCCCCGAGGGCTTTGTTGTGTTGGTTTTGTCACTTGGATGAGCAAAACAACAACACTTGCATGTTTAGATGAGCTTGCTAAACAAGAAAGAAGTTTGTGAGTGGGTTAGATAACCCAAACACATGTAAAAACAAATAAATACAACTAAAACAACTAAGAAATAAATGTTAGAAAGATTGAGAAACATAGAACCATGAAAATCAAACAATGACCAACATATTGCTACCAATGGATCAATAGATTAGTAGGAAAAATGCCATAGAGAAAGGAAAGGACTGGTGAGAACCCTCTTCCTCCTTGGGAGGGCTATTAAGTTCCCTAATTGAGAGCTCTTCACTCTTTACAATGGAAGAAATGGAAAATGGTGAAGAAAATAAATGCCTATTCCCTAAAGAGGTGAGTGGAATGGCCTATTGCAATGGTGCTTGAAGGCTTCAAAGAGAAAAGAGGATTCTCAAAGAAGAATTATTGCAGCATAAAAATACCTTCAAGATATTAATTTCTTATCACACCCATGGCTCTTATTTATAGCATCCATACATGGAAAAATGTAATTGGTTCATAGTGTGAACAAGGGGCCTTTTAGGGAACTTCCTAGCCCTTGACCAACCTCCAAGCTATATTTAAATCGGATATGAGTGTCAAATTGCATTGGGGGTCGGACTAGAAGTGGTTGAGGGGTCAACAAGATTCATAAATGAATCCTTCATAGGAGTACAAATCTTTTCTCATGCACAATTGCGTGTTTTGTGCATAGTGCGTGTTGAGGCCTATGTTGGTCTGCACACTCTACGCACCATGCACACACTCCTTTTGGTGACTTTGCGCACTTTGATTTTTCAACCCAATTGTATAGTTTTTTCCTTCTGGATGGATTTTAGTGTTGTAGGTGGAATAATGGCTGCTAGCATTGATGTTTTATTTAACCATTTGTGTGCAATGTTGTGGATGATTTTTCAGTGATAACATATGCCCCCTGATGTGTGAGGTTAGGAGCATACGTATAGTCGAAATACATCAATGTTTATTTTGCTGAGAGTACCATTGTGATGAAGAGTGAAGAGAGGAATTGCAAGAGAGATCCGTCGGAGGGAGAGGGAAAATTGTGGGACCCAAACCATTCTCTGGAAAAAATAAATCTGTGTACAAACGAGGCGGGCATGCCCGATGCTTGTGTCATGAAACCAAAACATGTAACTGTAATTGATGATGTATGCTAATGTAGATAACTGTAGTGCCCTCAGGGGAGGTTGATAACAATAGATGACAGTTATGAATGGTGAACAGACTCTGAAGTGAGTCAAGGACGACTGTAAGAATAGTCAATGGCTCGTAGGAATTGATGGCGTAACAAATTCAAAGGTCTTTGGTTGTTATGAAAGAACTGTAATAGTCGCATAGAAAGACCCACCGTAACATGTGCGTTTTTGAAGTCAAATTTTATGGGGGTCAACGACATCTGAAAGTGATGATGATTATATATGTGTCATCTAAGACTGCTCATTGAAAAGGTAATGAGAGTCAAGATACTCCCACCCTTCTGGAAACTTGTGTTGATGCCGACAGGAAGGGAGGTGCGACGCCAAGAAGCAAAGAGCTTCGTGAAATCCACTGATTAAGAGATGATATTAGGTACTGAAGGGTAACATAAACGAAGTCAATATGTTGTGGGACTTGATACTGTCCTTGGTTGGGGATTTTTGAAGGGTGACTGGCAGCAACCATAAAAATGGATCTAGTGTCAGGGGGATGACTAGATACGGGGTTAAACTGTGCTAGAGGCAAAGAAAGTGGACAAACTCAGAGATCACGGGTATACGAACTTGGGATACTCAGGGTTCGTGAATGATGTTGAAATGAAAAGAGAGTGGATGCCCCAACTAAGGGTGACATGGGTTTCTTTTCCAGAAAAAAGAAGGCCATCAAGGATGATGAAGAAAAAGCTATGTATATGCTAGAAACAAAGGCTTTATATAATTACCAAATAAATAAATAATAAATTGGGTTGAGCATACAGATACAAAAACATGTGCCCCAGTGAAAGATGGCTTGTCCAATTAGAGCGCAATTTTGTGAAAAGGAACTGGTCGAGGGTGGGGGCCCCATGGGTGGGTTTCTGTATTAGATGAATGAATGGAGGACAATCTGCAGATGGGAAAAATTATGGTGGATGAAGTGGAGGGATAATGAAACTATGGAGATGAAGATAATAGAACCGAGATGATATGACATGGGATTCCATTGGGAAAGTTAGCAATATGATGAGAAGAAGTATGGGGTTTATTATCATAAATGTGAAAGACTATAGGGACTCCCATCCCTAGGAGGTGAAATCAGCATGAGTGTCAAGTTTCCAAGGGGAACTATGAGTGGGACAACTCATGTGGGGGAGAGTGCTACCGGTTGATAGTACCCAAATGTGGCAGAGGTAAAGATAATGCGGAGCAGAATGTAGGGACCCTAAAGGTAAATGTCAGAGGGTTTGACTGGGATATGCAATTGGTTTACAGAGGGAATAATTACATGCCAGTGTCGAACATATATCTTAAGGGGCTACGACACTTTGCTGAATAAGTACCTGCACACATGAAAACCAAATACTTGACGTGAACAATATCTGATGATAAATAACATATAAAAATTATTTGATAAAACTGAAAGTGAGCATGCATACTTGAACGTGACGTGAAAAAAATGCTCCCCCGGGGCCCTGTGCAGATGGTGACCTAGGGAGTGTGAATGCGTAGATGGCGGGATCAGGATCCCGTAGCTGAGAACGGATCGAAAAACAAAAGCTATGGGATCCTGTAACAGAGTGTGGAAGTTTGGAAAAAGGGGATATATACGGCTAGTGGGCCCACAATTCCACCTCATTTGTTCCTGTCACTATTGTTGAGTTGAAGAGATAGCTGTGAGGAGTTTTCAAGCTTCCAAGAGCATGAGGCTACCGATCCGGGAATGGCGAGAGACAGGTTAGTGGTCCTAACATATTGCATTGTGTGAATTCCCTAGGTTGTAGGTAGGGGCTATATGAAGGGTCATACATGGTATTTTAAGGGCAGGGTCCCACCAGTGTGCGGGAAAAGGAGAAATACCCGTTCATATGTGCGCGGGTATTACTCAATTTCCCGCGCATAATGTGCGGTTGTGCTAGGAACAACCGCACATGTGGGAATGGGGGTGAGAAAGACAAGCGCGCATGATATCCATGCCTTTCTGACTGGTGGTCTTACACTCATGCGTGGATGTTTCTCAGAAATCTACACATGAGTGTGAACTTGTGCAAAGAACAGGTGCGCACATGTCTGGGTGAAAGCCACGCACTGTGGGCAAGGCTAAGGGTTTGTAATTTTTGATGCTTTTTGGATGAATGACGAGGATGATAAAATGTTTTTGTGTGGATGCAGGTGATCAAAAGACTCCTATAGTACCATGTCGATCCATTGGAGAGAGCATTACTGGGACTGACTACAGGAGGCGGTGAGAGCCCAATCGGGCGTGTGAAGACACTTGGCAGCCTGTGAGTTGCTCAAGTTCTTCGACTGCCCCTTGATACTATCGTAGGAGTTCCTGCTATAGTATTTGATTGGGATGTGGAACATTGATCTGTAGTTATTCATTGTTTGAGGGGAGCAACTAACATTCTCAGTCACCGAGGATGTGTATTTCCTGATGGGGTTTCCATTTTGTGGGATGGCCCTTCGTATGGAGCCTGATCTTCCTGGGGTTGATCGGGTGGAGACCATGGTGGCTTGCCATTGTACTGGGCTGAAACCTATGCTGGGTTTGATCATCCGCATCGAGGCCATTGATGACCTTCTTACGAAGTGTGTGGCGACGATGGTGGTGAGGATCTATGGATCCTTGGCTACTTAGTGGATCACTGGTGGTGAGATGAGGGTTGTGGAGTAGGTCCTGGATGGGGACTTGTTTGCATGGGATGTGCTTCTACACACCAAGATGATGGGACAATTAAACTAGTGTCGGTGAGCAGAATTTGGTGAATTCACATTTGGGTTCATTCTGGTGGCCTGGTTTCTTGAGAGGGTTCCTCTGTTACACCTGAGGATCTTACTGGAGCCCATAGGGCGACGAGAGTTGCGTCTGATGAAGTGGGCCCACGTGTTGGCCAAACATGGAGGTGGGGAGGGTGGCCACTATTTCATGACCATGGTGGCACAAGTGTGGCGACAGATGCCACAGGTTATTCTAAGGTATCCATACACAGATATGGACTACCGCCCTGACCCAGACATAGTGTTGCCTCCTGGGGAGGACTGGGACCAACGAGGTATGTGGTATAGTTTTATGTTTTGAGATTTTGATAGATAACATTGATTATATATGTATACCTGGATGTTGATACTATATATGGTGTTGTTTTACAGATGTGGGACCCTGAGGATGAGAGGTGGATGTCATCGGGGAGTCAACTCATCGGGGGATAGCTCGACTGACGCCTACAGAGCCGAGGGTGGGACAGAGGTAGCGATGAGATAAAATTGGTGTTGGACTAGTGCATGATCCATAAGGAGATGCCAAGGTGATGTTGGAGGATCTGCATCAACGATTCAAGCAGGTTATATAGGGTGTACCTGAGGGCATGTGGGCCCATAACTAGGACGAGGAGGTCTTGGAGCCGTGCGTGAGCATATTGATCGAGTGGCGGACCTTGATCCATCGAGCAATAGTGGGGGGGGCAATGATGACTGGTCAGCTTCCTCCTGGACCTGGAGGGCCCCCAACTGGTGGGGCGCCTCCGATCGGTAGAGGGCCTTGGGGGGGAGCTCTGGGGGCACCTTGATTGCTTATTTTTGTATGTATATGGGTTTATGGTCCATTTTTTGTATAGGGTATGAGATACCAATTTTTGTACTCATAGGGGTGGGGTGATTCACTGGCCTATATGCGATTGTATATGTTTTCTTTGTAAACACTGATGACACTCATGAGATATATGGATATATTTTGGATCACTCATGTCTCTATGTGTTATGTTTTTTTTATGTATGATGGATTTTCTATGTGTTGTGACAAATGTATGATGCTATGTATAAAATGTTATTTAATGTGATAAATGCCAATCTAATACTAGGTTAGCCATGTGATCTGCTACTTGATTATGCATTCTTGGAATATGAGTAAATGTGATGGAATCAAAGTGGAGATATAGGAGTCTAACTTGCAGGTATTTGCGAAAGAGGAAAGGATCGTGAACATGATATACATTATTGAGTTGTAGGAAAACAAGATGGGAATCTAAAAGAACGCTAAGGTGATGAATGTGGTGGTGACTGGACTCGATGAGGAGACCAATGACGACGTTGTATTCGGCTTGGTTGTTGGTGGTCGAGCCCAAACATATTCCACTGGAGTGGAGAAAGACATGTGAGGGAGTATATATGGCCCAAGTGGATGAAGCGAGATTCTAGGTCTAGTGACTGACACCATCAACATAACCGATGTGGTATGCTGATGGATGATGCATATTTCAATAAAACGTATGATAGATTAGACATCAGGAATGGTGGTATCAAAGAAAACTAAAAAATATACAAATGTGTACAAAGACAAACCTAAGGTAGGAGGGCTACGCTTAGGCATTAGACTTATTTAAGTACAATCCACTGACAGGTTCTTTGAGAGGATAGCCTTCTGGAGATGCCAAGATGTAGGCACCTTTAGTGAGGCAGTGTTGGACAATGAAGGGCCCATGCCATAATGACTCGAATTTCCCATGGCCAAGAGTGTTGTGGAAGATATCATAGGCTAAGACGAGATCTCCATCGTTGAATGAGAGAAGGTTGACATGGAGATCCAAGGTGGCTTTGGACCATTTTTTGGCTGCCTCATTGTGTTGTAATGAAGATCGACGATCTTCATCAAGCGACTCTAAGGTCAACAGGTGCTGCTCCATTGGAGCAGTTTTAGGTAATAGCTCAATGTTCATGCATAATGTGGGTATTTCACACTCGATAGGGAGGGTGGATTCGATCCCATGGACGAGGTGGAATGGTGTAAAACTGGTGGTAGTTTTTACTGCTGTGCGATAATCCCATAAAGTGGAAAAAAACATATGATGACAGTTGGTCTTATGTTTGTTGATGGTATGGTGTAGCATGGTTTTGAGGACTTTATTGATAGCCTCGACCTGTCTGTTGGACTGAGGGTAGTATGGGGAGGAAAACTCATGGGAGAAGCCTAATTTTAAGGTGAGTTTTGCAAAGATCTCGTTCTCAAAATGTTTACCATGGTCAGACACTAACCATAGTGGGACTCTAAATTGTGTAATGACGTGGTTGAAGAAAAAACACGTTTTTGTGTTAGAGGTGTTGTTGAATGTGTGCATGGCTTCGACCCATTTGGTAAAGTAATCGACGGTGACGATGATGTACTTATGTCCATTATTGGATGGAGGATGACAAGTCATGAAGTCTATGCCCCATTTACAGAAGGGGCCAACTGTGATGACTAGATGTAGAAGAGATGGTGGAGCTCGTTCTTTGTTTGCATAAAGCTGGCATTTGTCGCATCGCTTGACAACATGGATGCAATCATGAAACAAGGTGGGCCAAAAGAACCCTTATTGAATGATATTTTTGGCGGTAGACATACTGGAGAGGTGGCCACCGCAAGCACTACTATGGAAATCATTCAAGACTCTTTCGACTTTGTCGATAGTAAGACATTGTCAAAGTATGGTATCGACCCCGCATCGGTAGATAATGTCTATGATGAGGATATATCAGGGGGCTTGATGATGAATGCATCGACGATCATCTCAACATAGATGAGACCCAAACTTTTGTGTCCGAAGGTAGATGAGGAAGTCGACGTACCAAGGGTTGTCAGAAGGGATGAGGAAGAGGTGTTTGTCAGGGAAATATTCATTGATGGGGGAATCTTTATCATTTGAGGGAAAATTTGTAATCAGTCAGGCTAGGACAAGAGATTTCTTTCTTTTGGGAGTAGATAAATCTAGATCGTATTCCTGGAGGATAACAATCCATCAAGAAAATTTACCATTAATATGTCATCGACTAAGAAAGTACTGCATGGGGTTGGAATCTCCTACGACATTGGTAGTTCGAAGCAGAATATAGTGTCGCAGTTTTTGGACTGCAAGGAAAACTGCTAAGGTGAGTTTCTCATCATGATTGTATTTAAAGGGTGGCCCTGAAATATTTTTACTAATGCAGTAAATGTTGGGTTCGTGTTTTGATTATTTTATTTCGATGATTAAATTCTTTTTGCATGCAGTATTACATATATCATGCTTCATATTATTCATTTTGAAGGATTCTCAAAGGTTTATATATCAATTCACCATGAATTCACACCAGGTATGTATAATTGGCATTTTTGCAATAATTTTGTGATCAATTCAGTTGAGTTTGATGTTTATGAAGATCTAACGTATGGTTTTATTGCAACAGGGTGGAATCGCGATCCAATCCTCCATTTGGTACCTCGTCTGGCACTCCCTTCAACACTTGATCTGGCATGCGATTCGACACTCCATCTGGTGCCACGTGATCTGACACTCGAAGCACATTGGAGCTGGTGGTTGGTACATTGGTGGCCTTTGATGGATGAATTGGGGATCTAGTTTTTGTTCCCCCTCATGGCCTCCATCTATAGATCTTGACACACCTTAGATTGGGAAGCTGCATTGATCATTGATTGACTCACAATATTGTTAGAAGACGTTGTTGTTAGAACTCATTTAATCAGTTTACTATTTTTAGAGGAGGTCGGCCCTTTCAGTGGTCAATCTCTCAAGCTGTAATCACCTATAAATACCACTACCTGTGGCACGATTGAAAGATAGAATTTTATTTTTTTGATACAAACATTATCTCTGATTTTGTTCCATACTCTGTTTACATGCTTAATGACAATATTGCGTTGATTTAGCCTCTTTGTTTTCCTGTTGGAGTGTAGCCACAACCTGTTGGGGGGCCCACCAGTGTTCTGGGTGATTATGTATATCAACATATATTTACATTCATCTTATTGTTCACTTAGATTTCAAAATTGTCTTTTACTGTACGAATTTATCAATTTTAATTGTTGATGTGTGTCTATGTTAATTTCACATTGCTTATCTAATTATGTTTATTTAATTGTAGATTGCTTGATTTAACTATGTATATCATAGAGGGATGTCCATGGTTATATCTTAATAATTATATCTTGTTTGCAGGTTGTAGGAGCTGGTTAATTGTAGTGTTATGTCTTTTTCTTCTTAGCTATAAGTTACCATGCAAGATACTAATTTAGATAGGTTCATTGAAGTCTTGATTAATTACTTTAGTTCTGATAATTTTGATAGAGCATTAGTTTAGATTGGTTTATTTGTAGCTTTGATAGATTAGTTGTTTTAAGTTTTGATAGTTTTAACTTAGATAGGTTTAATTGAAATTTCAACTATTCTTCGTAGGTCTATTTTTTTATTGATTTTTCCTCAGCATGATAGGATAGAAATAGATTTTGGATTATGATTATGATTTTGAAGTATGATTTTTAATGATAGATTAGTTCGTTTTGGATTATGAAATCACGGTTATGAATTTGAGTTGTAATTTCTAGTTGGCATTAGTCAAGAGTTAAAGGTTTGCAAAGAGTGAATTTGAGTTAGCATTTTTAATTATGAGTTTATGAGTTTATATCTTTGCTTGAGTTAGTGATTTTGAATAGAGTACTTTTAAATAAGTTGTATGATAAATTGAATCATTGATTCACAATTCTTATAGATCACATGGATTCCAGGAATACTTAGTGTTTCTTCTATGATGGAAAAAATTTCCTTAGATTTCCTTATCCATACTTTCCATTTCTCTGTAGAATTCAACATTGAATTAATTCCTCTTGAATTGTCACCAATAGTCGGATGCCATCATGATGTTATTAAACACCGAAGACATAATCATCACCTTTGAATACTTTCCTTCTTTTTACGGCAAGCTAGAAATAGTTTTGATCAATTAGAATTTGAATACAATCATAACACTTTTACTTTTGATTAAGTACATTAAAATTTATTCTTCACAAAATAGAAATAGTCATGAGTTATTTTTAAGAATAGAGTTCACTTGTCAAAATAGTTTTTATAGATTAGTCGTTTACTTGATTACTTGTTCACTCAGAGATAGATAGATTAAATAACTCATAAATAACTTACTTCTTGTTGTTTATTTAAAAATAGATCGAATAGATTAACTAACTTTGAAATAGATTGCTTGTTATTTCCTTATTTAGAAATAGTCCATGGATCATTTTTTAAGGTTACTTAGGGTAAATGGTTCATAATTCTATATTTTCTTAAATCTCATTAATTGAAGGTTGCTTTACATATAATTCGCTAATTAACTAGATTTGAAAAGTCATCTCTTTAGAAAGTAGAAATGTAAATTGATAGACTGTTGATCCCTAGGGTAGACCATCTCCTTAGTTAGACAATCCTTCCATTAAATTTTCTTCCTTGGCTCATACAGTGCCACAACTCTAATTTTACTTACCCCAGGTTGACAATTTGATTGAAGGAAATTAGTACATATAGTTTACCCGTCATTTTTGGTGTCATTGCCAGGGAGTTGTCTTAAGGTAGGAAATAGTTAGGAAGTAGATCATTTCTAAACCTTAGCATTATTTTGGTGGTGGGGGAACTTTAAGACGATAGGTAAGAACCTATGCATCTATTATAGCAGGTTCCCCCAAACCCAATGGTAGTTTTTTATTTTTTACTGCTTTCATGAAAAAACCTAGGGACCCAAAGAGAAGATACATTAAAACTAAACCAAAATTTCCAATAAAGGTTCCTTCTAAACTTTTTGGAGGAAGGAACACTCCACCAAAAAAATCTGCAGATCGATACCGAAAAATATGGGTTAGCTCAACCGAAAGAGATAAAGCAGTCTCTAAAGAGACCAAAACTAGGAGCACTATAGAGCAGAAAATTATAACGTCAACAGTAGTGGGATTGGAGGCAAGATCACTCGGGCCTTCATCAGAACCAACCAACACAACCTTTTCTTTTTCACCACCATCAGGGGACTCTAACTTTGTAGATATCATTGACCCCGAACAAGTGAATACTCTCTTTGACAGTTCATCCAATATAACTTTTTCCCAAGTTGAAACATAAAATTTGGCACCAATTGTTTCAACCAGCTCAAGTAAAGTCCCGGACATCCAAACAATAGATAAATATTCCCATTGAAGGGATACCTTTCCTAGAAAAGAACCTTGGGATACTTTGTTATCTTCAAGGATAAAACCATTTAGGTACTCTCTCTTTGGAAAGCAAACTAGTATGGATGATCAGGAGGATCACAACCATGTAAGACACGGTGAGGGAGAAGAAGTTGGAAACCAAACAGAAACCACCTTTGGGTTTCCAATTTTGGATACCACACAAATGTCAACATGAAGAACATTCCACTCTCGTCACTGCCCACCTTTTACATTAAAAGTAGTGAAGACTCGAAGACCTTCCTATTTGAGTTTGACATCTTGTGTAGGAGCTACAACTACTTGCAACATTCCCATAAATTAAAAAAAATTCCTACCACCCTCAAGGATTCTGCACTAAGATGGTTCATGGGGTTAGGAGAATCCAGTATTAGGTCTTGGGAAGACATGAAATCTATATTTCTTAAAAAGTACCAAGACTATTGCAAGTCCAAGGATTCTCGTAATGATATTTTTAAGATTCAACAGTAAAAAGATGAGTCTCGAGGATTACATGGAATAGTTTTCTTATATCTCACATAAATGAAAATACCATGACCTCCCAGATGATGCAGTCAAGACTCTTTTCCTTAAATGTATTTTGGAAGAATGCCTAAAGACACTTAACTTGATGGCATCATATGACATCTCCCATAAACCATTTACTGAAATCTATGAAATGTGTAGGAATTACTTGACAGTAGAGCCAAAATGAGGAAGAGTGTTCGAGATCGTTATAGTAGAAACCTAAAAATAGTTAGTTCAGGTGGTATCATAATGGTAGAGATAGGAAACCTATTGGATAACTTAAAAACCGATATCTTAAGTACAATAGGTTCCTAGTTGGACACCCTAAAGATTAAAAAGAAACAGGATGAGGAGAATGCAACAATATGCAGGAGGAAGAATTCCTCAAGGGAATGCCCATCAGACAATACTTCAGTTTGTGGCTTCTGCACTGAAGACAACCCAACTGAAAAATTCCCATTGCTGCCCAGTTTATTAGCCATTTATAGAAGTGGGGATCTTGTGGAATACTCTAATGCACCTAGGAGGCCATGGTAGCCTAGGAGTCAGCCTACATACTAGGATCTACCACCTCAAGTTCCACCCTATTATCAACAACCACAATAGTGGAACTCACTGAATTGGAAAAACTGGTCTACACAGTATCACCATCCTTGGCTAAAAGGATTTAGAGGAGGGCATACCCAAGGAAACACTCAGTCTCCACCTGTCCCTATGCCCACTCATCCTTACCCCCAGTTTCCACCGAACATCCCTCAACTTTTTACAGGTTTTTTTCCCCCACCTTTACCTCCTATTCCACAATAACCCCATCAATACCAGAATCAAATCTCCCCAAGAATGACATTATGACCGACAAAACCATTTCAAAACCCCAATAACATACCAACTCAACCTTTTCACAATGTTGAGATGAAAACCTTCCCGACATATGTTATTTCTTTTGTTCCATTGCATGAGACTCAACTAAGGTCGGGAGAAGTTCTAGATAGAAAGAGGCCTTCAGTAGTCATTCGGGAAGAAGAAGAAGAAGAACTCTCAAACAAAACACAAATGACACTAAGTGGGAAGATGTTATCATTCCTAAAGACCAGGAACCAAATATTCCCCAAAATGAATCTTCATAGATTACAAAAGCCCCTCCTTATCCAAAAATATTAGCGATTGAGAAACCTACGACTCGACCGAAATTTGACATTTTAAATGAATTGAATAATATCTGTGTCAAAATTAACTTTTTACAAGCCATGAAGGACATTCCAATTTATAGTAACATGGTCAAAGAATTGTGTATCAAGAAACCGAGTAGGAAGAAGAAGGATAATCCAACAATACATTTGACAAGAGAATTCTCTGAATACATATCAGAGCAGCCTAGGGTCGTAAAGTATGGGAACCCCGTAGTAAAAATAACCATTTATAAGGTTCCCATTGGAAACACTCTCATAAACCTAGGGGGATCCATTAATGTTATGACTGTTACTACCTTGGAGGAATTACAGTTAAAGCCTCTTCTTAGACCTATCCCAACTATTTTGGAATTAGCAGATAAGACAAAGGTTATACTTGAAGGAATCTTGGATGATATCATAATTACATTAGCCTCATGGGAATACCCAGTAGACTTTATTGTCATTAATTCAAAGGATCCTAATGAATGGAATCCCATTATCTTGGGAAGACCTTGGTTGTCAACAACCAATGCATTTATTGGTTGTAGAGAAGGTGAAATGACCATCTCAAATGGATTTTCTATACATAAGCTTACCATATACCCACCAACTCAACCTATCATGGAGAATATATGGTGGCTTGAATGTCCATATGAGAATGAGAACTAGGAATAACCCATGTTTTCGAGTGATCATTCCTGGGCACTTCAAGAGAAAACAACGGAAAGTGTGCTAAACCAGTTTATTTCTGCTATCACGTGTGTTGATTTTCCACAATCTTTTCCCCAATTTGAGTACATGTTTGGGGAATAATTTCAGGAATAGTTGGACCCATCAACTTTTTATTCGACATCTTTTATTTTTGAGATATATGAGTCTACCACATCTTATAGAATGCCCTATGAGATTAATCCAGGGAAATCCCTACATATAAATTCTGGACTAGATGTAGACCAACAAAAACAGTTAGTAAATGTCCTTAAAGAACAATCAGGAGCATTCTCCTGGGAATACAATGATATGAAGGGTATACACCCTGATACATGCATTCACCACATATATACCTAGGCAGAAGTAACACCTGCTAGGGAACCCTAGAGGAGGATGAACCTGACACTCAAGGATAGAGTAAAAGAAGAGATACAAATTTATTGAATGTTGTCTTTATTTATCCAATCTCTGATAGTAAATGGGTATCCCCTCTTGTAGTGGTTCCAAAGAAAGTAAACGAGAAATAAATAATTTGTGTCGATTTTTGGGAACTTAATAAGGCCACTCTAAAGTATTATTTTCCCCTTCCTTTCATTGACCAAGTCTTGGATACCTTGTCAGGGAAGAAATACTTTCACTTGTCCTTGGGGTACCTATGCCTATAGGGTCTTACCATTTGGTTTGTGTAATGCTCTTGCCACATTTCACTGAGCAGTACTAGGGATATTTTTTGACCTCATTCATGATTATGTGGAAGTATACATGGATGAATTTACATTATATGGTAATACTTACCAGGAAGCCACAGATATTCTAAAGAAAGTCCTTATCATATGTCAAGAAATGAACCTATCCTTAAGTCATGAAAAATGTAAAATTTTGTTGACTGAAGGAGTAGTATTAGGACGTCACGTTTCATCTGAAGGGATTAAAGTGGATCCTGCTAATATTGAGGTAATCGTCAAACTTCCACCCCCCAAGACTCAAAAAGAGGTAAGAATATTTCTTGGACATGCCGGATACTATCGACGATTTATTGATAATTTCACAAAGATTGTTCCACCCATGTTTGGATTGTTGATAAAAGATGTTGATTTTCTTTGGACTGACCAGTGTCAAACCTCTTTTGAAACTCTAAAAGCTAAATTATCTGTGGCACTAGTTCTTAGGGGACCCAATTGGGCCCTTCCATTTCACATATCCACTGATGCCTCCGATGCTTCAATAGGTGGATTATTAGGGAAGAAAGAATACCATCAGTCCTATGACATTTATTTTGTGAGTAAGAACTTGTTCCTTGCTGAGTTAAACTATACAGTTACCAAAAAATAATTCTTGACAATTGTCCATGCCATCAATAAATTTCACCATTATATCATAGGATACAAAGTATTTGTACATATAGATCACTATTCCATTATATTTCTCATGAATAAAACCATTACCAATGGTTGAGTGACTAGGTGGCTCCTATTATTGCATGAGTTCAATATCAATGTCCTTGACCAACTTGGAAAGGAGAATTTAGTAGATGATTTTATTTCACGCATAAAACATGAGGGTGATGATATTCTTGTCGATGATAGTTTTCCAGATGAGCATCTCTTTTCCCTCTCTGTAAATACCCCATGGTTTTTAGACATGGAAAATTATTTGGCTACTAGGAAGTTACGAACTCATTTGTCACCTCATGAAAAGTGTACAATTATCACGCAAAGTGATAACTACTCTTGGGTTGGCCATGAACTTTTTCGTACTGGACCAGACTTGACTATTCGTAGATGTGTGAGAAGATGAGATACCAAAAATCCTATGAAGTTGTCATGATGGACCATGTGGTGGACATTTTTCCGACAAATGTACAACATATAAGGTGTTACATTCAAGTTACTATTTGCCTAGCCTTTTTAAGGATGCTGCCAAATATGTGAGGAGTTGTAATAGCTGTCAAAGGATAGGAAGACCCACATCAGTTGATGAAATTCCCTTACATTCCCAATTTATGACAGAACCTTTCGAGAAATGGTCCCTTGATTGTTTAGGACCAATTTCACCCATGTCTTGTAAGAATAATTATATTTTGGTTTGTACAGATTATGTCACCAAGTGGGTAGAGGAAAAAGCGTTATTTAGGGCTACCAAAAAAGATGTTGTTGAATTCATTTATGAAGACATATTTACCTTCTTTGGTGTTCCTCATGAAATCGTTATAGACCAGGGCACCCAATTCACTTCTAAGTTGATGAAGGAATTGATAGAGAAATATGGGATCAAGCATTGCAAGTCTTCTCCATATCACCCATAAGCTAATGGTTAAGTAGAGTCCTGATGCAGGAGCATCGTAAGCAGCCAGCCGAGAAAGAAACATAAAAGGTGGAAGACAATTGGAAGACCTCCAACGCACGTTTTTGAAATGTTTTTGAAGCATTAATGTAGTGGTTAAAGGGAAGCATACTTGCATATTGTAAACAGATGATGAGCGATTCGCTCTCATCTGTAGAAGGTAGAGGCATTTATGAATAGTTAATGAAAGTAGGTAGGTTTGAATTAGAGATTAGACAGTTTAGAAGAAAAAGAGGGAAAATGGATATAGACACCCTCGTATTTGCATTATGACACTCATTAGATCATTGTAACATTAGCATAGAGAAGAAGAAGAAGAAAGCTATAGAAAAAAGTTGTAGACAAGAACCCATGTACAAAATCTTTGAATTAATATATAAAGCTTTGAATTAGACTCATGGTGTTATGATGTTTTCTATGTATACATGCTGACCGATATGCTGATAGTTGTTTATTCTCTCTATTATGCATTTACTTGAAATATTGTGTTGTATGTATGATTTTACGTTGGATGTTTGAAGTCTGAGAGAGAGGGAATGAATTTCAATTGTTTCTCTTCCTGAGTGAGAGAAGTTCCTACAAGGAGTGCGTTGAAAAAGGTTCAGAGTTTATATCTAAAATCTCAGGAGGGATAATGTTGTTCTCATTCCAGCATAAGTGCAAGTGAAGCACAAGAGCTGTGCAAGGTGTGCGCAAGCTAGCTGAGTCCGTAAGAGTTATTAACTAAGGTGGAAGAGAGAAAGACTGTTGTTTCAGAAGGTGCACAGAGTCAAGAGTTCAAATACACAGAAGTATTTGAAGGTCTACCACAAGGAGTGCAAGTAGAGGCCCTTTTTCGAGGCTTGAATTTACCAGAGAAAGCTCAGAAGGGGTAGTGCCTTTGAAGTGTTCGAAGGAAGGAAGGAAGCAGAATCTTCATGGAAAAGGTTAAGTTCCAGTGAAAGAACATTGGCTCATTCCATAGAGGTTCTTGAGGGAAGAATAAAACGGTCAAAATTCTCTGTGGAGAATTCACGAAATAGCGAGGACCATAGGATCCAGGAGAGTTGCGGGGAAGTTAAGCGTTGGACGAATCCATCCTTCGAGAGGTAAAATCCAATGTGGATTGTTGATCGTGATTGTTGGACCATCGAGATCATTTTGACATTTGGGGGATTGTAAGTTCAAAGTGTGGATGAAACCCTTGGTCGCTCAAACTCCCGAAGCGCGAACTGGTTTATCGTGTGTGAAGGTGAGGAGCAGATTTTTTGGAAATTCCGAATTTCGGAGTTCGGAGTTTCGAAGGTCCTGATGAAAAGTGGTTGGGATACAACAGAGTGAAAAAACCCAAAGTCACAAGTCACGACAGGATATTTGTGTGGATTTCGGGATTTCGACACTTCGGGTGTCGGAAACCTGAGAAGACAGTGTTCTGGGATCGAGAGTCGCGGACGCTCGATACCTGAAAGCCCAAAATCACGTGGGTCGTCGGATCAGTATGGTGAATGTCGTCCGTTGATTCTGTATAGCTATTATTTCGGAGTTCGGAACTATGAAAGGACAGAGGAAATAGGGACAAGAGGATAGCTCAAGTTCCGAAAGCTGATAGCTTGGGTGACAGGTGATGAGAGCCCATGCCAAAAATAGAGTACAGTTTGAGAGGACAGGTGGCGAGTTTTCGTCAATAGTTAGAGTTAGAATCCATTGACTATTTCGGGGTTCGGGGATTGGAGAGTCAGGAAACCTCACGTTAGTATTCATGAAATCGCGAAGTCTGAAACCCCGAAAAGGTGAAAAACCCTTTGAGGAGCCAAAAATTGATGAACGTGTCGGGATTCGGCATTTCGACACTTTAGGAGACAAGAGATCGGGGTTCCTTGCTCTAGAATTCTCGAATTCGCGAAACGTGATTCAGAAGCAGAGGAGGATGCAGCCAAAGACTTTGGCGTTTCAGCATTTTGGGTTTCGACAGGTGGAAGGGCCGAGAACCTCGACAATAGGGATCACAAAATTATGAAATCCGAAGTTCTGATTTGGCGAAAGACACAATTTCATTGTTGGTCAGAAGATAAGAGTTGATGCATGGTGTTTTCTCATGCAGGCTCAACTCATAAGGACATTTGGATACACTGTGAGTGTATGAGATATTCCCCAAGGGAAAATCAAGGAGTCAATTATACTCAAGGGGGTAGATTTAGAAAGATCCTGCACAGACCTTGGTCTGAGGGTTGGGGGTCTATGGTCAAGTCCACAAACAAAGTTTTGGAAACTATCTTAACAAAGAATATTCAATTACACCATAGGGATTGGGCTGATAGACTTCTAGAGGCTTCATGGGCATATCGTACCACCTGGAGAAATACCATTGGGCATACCCCCTACGAACCAGTGTATGTAAAACAAGTACTTCTACCAATAGAATTCCAACTAAGGACTTTCCATATTTCCACACAATTGGGATTAGACCTAAATGAGGCACAAAAACAACGAGCCCT
>JZKD02S0672021.1:185858-231764 GCA_000966675.3 Picea glauca | reverse complement strand
CTTGGAGGTTTATCCCTCCCTTTACATTTGGAAGCTGTAGCTACCTTTGGAATTCATTACTTACCTTGAACAATAACTATTGATTATTTCTCATATATTGTGCATGGTGTATTGTTTTGTATTGGTGTAACTCTTATACTATTTTTCATTGCTCATTGGATATAATTGAATCATTTAAGTTTAAGTTGAAAAATATTTTAAATTATACTTGATACTGATTCACCCCCCTCTTAGTATCAACATGCAAGTGGCGTAGTCTAGGACATAGCGATGTAAAATGTTGGATTTCCCTTGTAGGCTTTGTAGTTGGCGTAAATTACTAGGTGGTGGAATTTATATGATATATTGGACCTTGAGGGGGTCCACTGTGATGCCATGTTGGGATAAAATGAACTCAAGGAAGCGTCTGACTGTGACGCAAAATAAACACTTGAGGGGGTTCAAGCGGATATTGTACTGGCGACATGGTTGGAAAATGATGCGTAAGTCATCTAAATGCTAAGTTCACTTTTTGGATCGAGCAGTGAGGTCATCCAAATAATCAAGGATGATGTGAGAAAGATCATGGAAAACATAGGTCATGGCTCATTCAAACATAGAACCATGTTCTTGAGTCCAAAAGGCATGACATGATAATAAAAGGTACCCCAAGGGGTAGTAAAAGAGGTTTTGTATTGAGCTGTTGGGGGAATTTGAATTTGGTTATAGACGGAGAAATCATCCATAAAGGAAATCTAACACACCCATGGTGGGGTGTCAAAATTTCATTCTTCTTAAGTAATCAAATCCTCCATTTGGGGTCTCTATCCCATTCATCTCGTCCAGATCTTTCTAGCCACGGTCTCCATGCTCAAAACCGAGATAAGAGCTGGCAGATATACCTCTCCCAAGTTCCTCAGGTGTTCATTGGTCGGGGCTGTTAGGTTATGAAAAAGGTATAAATATCTTCCTTTTTCCCACATTGCATGATACCATCTTGATTGACGTTTCGGTTAATTAGGAGCAAATAGGACAAAAAATGAATAATATACCCTTTAGCGTTATTGTTGAAATTAGATTAATATATCCTAAAATATGATTGGAATTGTTTGATTTTGTTATAGGATTGGTTAAATATTTTCAAACCCGAGATAGAAAAGGAAATATTGAAGATGCACAAGCTATTAGAGGTTGAGGACTTTATGGTGCAAGGTAGTTTTGAAGATGATTGAGTTTCTTATACTGTAACTTTATAATAGTAAAGAAATCTTGAGGATCTCTCGATCCTCAGGATAGCTTAATTTACCCAGATTATTGTAATATATAAGGCATAATAGATCCTGGAAGGGATATAGAAGAATTGCACCCAAGAAATCAGAACTTAGAATTTCGCTGCGTTAGAAGTTTTTGTAAATGTTGTACCAACTATGAAATCAATAAAAGCTCTGAACGGTTTTACCATTTCTAGATACTGAGTTTTGAGTAGCGGTTCTTCTAAGGACCAAGGGCCCAGTCTGAAGGAGTTACTGTTCGACCTGTAATTATATCAATTTAATTTTTGTTTTGTGATTCTATTCTCTTTTACAATAGTTAAATGAATGCATAAGTGTGTTGATGATATGATTTTATATCGTTTGCATGCAAGAGATAGACATTTCCTTAAGCATTAAATGATTGTTGTTCCAATTTCTATTACTGAGGTTTGATGCATGACAGTTCCTCATAATTTCATATGCGTTGTTCCTTTTACTTAGATTCACAATTGTTGTTCCTTTCAATTAGTTTACATTTTTTGTTCCTTCCCGTTAAGATATAGTTGTTGTTCCTTTCAATAGAAGTACAATTGTTCTCTTTCGATTAGATTACAGTCGTTGTTTCTTTCCATAGATAGAGTAATTCGCCTTTTCTTTCTAGTAATTTGATTTATAGTAATAGTCAATTTTGCAAGTCTTTATTTAGATTCAATTACTGCTTTTAGTTAAAATGAATTCAATAGATTAATTAATTCTTTTCCATTTCACAACATCAGATTTCAATTCCTAGAATCTTTAGTGAATGTTTGAGGAACTTGATTGTTGATAAACTCAGATTTGCTTTAACTACACGATTTTAGCCTCTACGAGCTATCTGCATAGACTTTGCTGATATTCTTGAGATAAAAGACGAATCCTCGAGTTGAATAATTAATGTTAAACTAAGGATATTTTTAGACATCTTTAGACCCCAACATTTTGGCGTCGTTGTTGGGGGATTTCACCAAATAATTTTCACTAGCATTATTTCTAATTATCATCACATCGATGTATCATTATTTTGTGGACTATCTCCCATACCTTATCAATTTTTTTTTTGTATTACTTTCTTCGAAATATCTTAAACCTTGTTCATAACCTGTAACCACCATAATTCGTTTCTTTTTCCCTTATACATACAAATACACTTGAATGATATCTTGCCTTTATATTATAATAAGGAGTCTTAGGCACACTTTTACTTGGCATCCTTACACTCTTGTACGCCATCCATTTCTCTTAAGGAGTAGATGAGACTCCCTTAATACACCTCTAAAAAAAATAAAAATAAAAAGAAATAATTTTTTTCCAACAAAGAATAGGGGGTATCATCACGAGCCAACCTACCACGATCATAGGATACTAACCTAAGTGACATTCTCACTATGGCTACCAAACCATGGCAATGGACTTTGACATTTTCTTTTGTCAAAGGACAAGAGGTCTCATCACGAGCTGGCTTGTTCACTTAAGTTACACTCTAGTGAGTGGCATTATCATCATCTAGATACCAAACCAGGATAATGGTATTTTTTCGAGAAAAGATGATTCAAATATTTAATATATATATATATATATATATAAAAGGAATAAAGATAAGTAATACAAATTTTCCACAAAGAATAGGGGGTCTCATCATGAGCCAACCTACCACAATCATAGGATAATAACATAAGTAACATTCCCATTATGGCTACCACACCAGGGCAATCGCCTTTGACATTTTCTTGTCAAAGGAAAAGGGGTCTCATCATGAGCCAGCTTGTTCACTTAAGTTACAATCTAGTGAGTGGCATTATCACCATACAACTACCAAACCAAGATAGTGGTATTTTTGGAAAAGACAATTCAAATATTTATCAAGGATATAGGCTCATATAAGGGTTAAAAGGAAACCTTGTCGAGGCTATGGACGCCTGCTGGCAGCAGTGGCTCTGCCTATGGTATGGAAGTTTACCTTAAACACCAAGTTTCTGGGTGTCTTTAGATTTCCTTCACTCAATAACGAGGCTATAATTTTGGTTGTATTCAATAAAAAAGAAAAGCAACAACATTATGATATGTGGGATATTATTTTAAATGAATAGATTTAATTTATTTGGCTTATGTATCCTTACAGAATTTTTTTTAGTATAGTTATATTAAATTCAATTTATTTCCACGAAAGAGGACTAACGTTTAATGATTAATGTTAAAATATGTTGTTTGAAAATTAATGATTGATCCCCATTGGCGGCGACAGTGCAGTCATTATCCCTCACCGGAAATACCTATACTCATTACATTCCCCTACGCTGACGGTCGAGGTCGACCGCTACATTAATGAGGGGTGTGGATGCTCGACACACTTCTCAATAAGATAGTAATGATTGTAATAAATACCCACATTTGTAAACACTTTCTGTTCTTTGATATTTTCTATTTTTGGTAATTTTTTCCTCCAAGCTGGTCCAACCAAGTCTGCTACCAGGAACGATAGTCATTCGCATTTTCTGACAAAAATGGGTGGCAGAAGTATGCTCAGGGAGCCAAATTTACTACAGGTTACAGAGTAGGAAAGAGAAATTATACACCGTATGGGGTGGATGGAGTACTTCATCTGTTTGCAAGAATATGACATGAATGTCACGCTTGAATTCTTTCAGAATCTGCAAGGAGAAATCTCTATGGTGAAAGGCATACGAATCTTAGTCACCCTGGAAATCTTAGCAGAGGTCATAGGCCTCCCTAACATAGGCATTCAATGGACATGAAGATACACAACACTGAAGGAAGATGTGGAATCTTTCATAGACCCCGAGGAAGAATTGGATAAGAAGGGAAAGGGACTTAATCCCAGTACCCTCAGGGAACCATGGAAGGAACTGGCAAGGGTAATTCAATGGTACATCACCTGTGATGGATGATATGATGTAATTCGACCTCGTCACCTCAAATTTATGGCAGCCTTAAAACAACGGTTAGTACTTAATCTACCTTTCTTTTTGAATTCCATATTACATGAGGTTACCTTAAGAACAAAAAAGTCCAAGGATCCTGTTACTGTTATCATCTACCATAGATTAGTTAAACTGATAACAAATAAAGCATTGAGTCAAACTCAATTGACCTGGGATAGTCTGATTAAGGCCAATAGACCTCCACAACTTGAGTAGCCTGAATTATGCCATGAAGACCCACCATAGGAAATTGAAGATAGACAGGCAGAGGGGACTACCGCCCAAAGAGAAATTCCATCTTCTCAAACCGAAGCTGAGGCATAACCTACCCAAATCATAGAGGCCCAGACCTCACAAACACATGCATTAATGAAAAAGAGGAAGAGAGAAACGACTACCCCTAAATCCATCATTAAGACAAGGAGGAGAAGGAGAAGAATTCAAGAAACGACTGAAGCAACTCAGGATACAACAAAACAACCTGAAGAACTTCAAAATTTTATAGAACAGTCTCTCTAGGAAAATGTTCAAGAAATTGGGCAAGCAGAACAAAGATCACAAAGGAATGATTAGGAAGACACCCAACCAACATTAGAGCATCTAACAGAACAATTTTTGAAGAGTTATGAGGTAGAAATAGCTCAGGTTTTGGGGATCTTAGGAACCTCAATTGACAGAGGCACAAATAATCTAGAAAAATGCCTAGAACAAGCCTCCTCTTCAAAACCAACTGAAGATTTTCCTGATATTGAAACGTTTTTCCTAGAGGACACAACACAGGAAAAACCTCATTTTGAAATGAGAAGCCCTCTTGGAAAGACATAACATTTGGAAGGAACAGAGGAACAACCATATGCTGGCCAGAATGAAGAAGACCTTGAGATCTCTCATAAATATAAATCAACCAATATCCATAAGAAAATTAGAAAGTTAAAAAAAGAAAACAAATTGTTGAAGAAAAAGGATAAGAAGGCTGAAGTATTAAAGCAGGAGGTGGGTAAACTCAAGGAAATTATTAAATAATTGAGGACGCAGCTAGAACAAGCAGATAAGGCCCATAGAAGAAAGAAAAACAAAAGGGCCAGAGTGCAAGGAAGAAACCCTCTTCCTAAAGAAGCAATCACTACAAATTTTGTAGGGATATAGACAGAGCCTGAAGAAATAGTAGTAGAAGAGGCAGTGGATCAAAATGAGGAAGTAATTCCCTCAGAAACACAAGAAATGATGACAACTACAGAAACAATTGATGCTGAGGTGCAGACAGATACTCGAGTCTTAGAGGAAACAACTCAACTCCTTGAGAAGAATGCTACCATCAGGAGATTGGAGGAAGAATTGATGCAGTCTCAACAAACCCTGATTCAAAACAAAAATGAATTACTGACTATGGCAGAGAATCAAACACTCCAGTCCCAAAAAAAAAGTGTTATTGTGGATAGACTGGAAGCAAAGCTTACACAACCCCAACAAGAATTAACTCAATCCAGGGAGGAGATGGGTGCTATGGAAGAATACCAAGCATCCCAATCTCAAGAACAGGGTGTCACCATTGATAAGCTAAAGGCAGAGCTGGGAGAAGCCCAACGAGCATTGGCTCAACACCAATATGAAATGGTCACTATGGATGAACATCAAAAGATTGTTAAACAACTGAGGGACATGGAAAAAACAGAGAGTGAGACCTATGTTGAGCTCACCAAATCCCAAGGGAAGGTAAAGAAGGTACAAACCCAATTGGAAAAAGATTTGGAGCAAATCAAAGAAATATGTGATGTCTACTCTGATGCTATCAAATGCAGAGCCCCTGCCACCAATTACACTTTATTCTTGCTGGAACGATATCTTTTATTGAGAGTGAAGGCCATCAGGGCAGGTATACCCATTTCATTTTCCACTATACCTGAGTTTATTTCATATTTCAGAGAGCAGGACGAAAAGGTACAATACCTTTTGTGTGAGTTATACTTTCATAATTTCATTTTGGAAGAAGAAAGGAAAGATAACCCTAGACCATTCATAGGTGACATACAGTTTTAGGCATTTATGTCATTTACTCATAACCAAGTCAGATGGGGTAAATCTCACAAAACCTTCCTAAAGAGGGAAACTGGGCTAGGTCTCTGGGCCAGAGGAGAGCCTCCAAAGTCCTTTCCAGCCATTATGCAACATAAAACCTTTATGAAAAGAGGGGGGGTTGTAGACTCCTTAGCCCCTATCCATATACAGGTTATACATTCAGGTATCATGTATTTTAGAAATCTTAAGGAAGAAGCTCTTACTACTTCTAAAATGAGATGGGATGCATCCTCCAGTAAAGTAAAGAGTAGGGAACCCTTTGGGTACAAGAATTTCTTTGCAACTACCTTCAGAATAGAAAGGTATTCTAGACTGCTCCAAGAGGAAGGACCTTCTTGGATTGGGTGCATATATAATCCCCCTATCATCTGGTTTCCTCCAGAAAGTTACCAAAAAGATTATAAAATTAACAAGAAAAGGGAGGATGCTTCTTTTGGAGAACTCAAAAGAAGCAATGGATTCAAGAGGTCTGGTGAACCAACCTTTCCACCTTACAACATTACTTCTTTACATGTAAGATATCAGGGTGCATGAGGACATACAAGAAGGTAAGATGGGGGGTATGTTAGGTTATGAAAAAGGTATAAATATCTTCCTTTTTCCCACATTTCATGATGTCATTCTTGATTGACTTTTCAGTTAATTAGGAGAAAATAGGATAGAAAATGAATAATATATCCTTTAGCATTATTGTTGAAATTAGATTACATAGATCCTAAAATACGATTGGAATTATTTGATTTTGTTACAGGATTTCTTAAATATTGTCAAACCTGAGATAGCAAAGGAAATCTTGAAGATGCACAAGCTATTGGAGGTTGAGGACTTTATGGCGCAAGGCAGCTTTGAAGATTATTGAGTTTCTTATATTGTAACTTTATAATAGTAAAGCAATCCTGAGGATCTCTCAATCCTCAGAATAGCTTAATTTACCCATATTATTGTAATATATAAGAGGTAATAGATCCTGGAAGGGATATGGAAGAATTACACCCAAGAACTCAGAATTTAGAATTGCTATGCATTATCAGTTTTTGTAAATGTTGTAACAGCTATGAAATCAATACAATATTTGAACAATTTTACCATTTCTACATACTGAGATTTGAGTATAAGTTCTTCTAAGGACCAAGAGCCCAGTCTGAAGGATCTACTGTTCGACCTGTAATTGTATCATTTCAATTTATGTTTTGTGATTCGATTCTCTTTTACAGTAGTTAAATGAATGCATAAGTGTGTTGATGATTTTATATCGTTTGCATGAAAGAGATAGAAATTTACTTAAGCATTAAATGATTGTTATTCTAGTTTCTATTACTGAGGTTTGATGCGTGACAGTTCCTCATAATTTCATATGCGTTGTTCCTTTTACTTAGATTCACAATTGTTGTTCCTTTCAATTAGTTTACATTTGTTGTTCCTTCCCATTAAGATATAGTTGTTGTTCCTTTCAATAGAAGTACAATTGTTGTCTCTTTCGATTAGATTACAATCGTTGTTTCTTTCCATAGATAGATTAATTCTCCTTTTCTTTCCAGTAATTTTATTCAAAGTAATAGTCAATTCTGCAAGTCTTTATTTAGATTCAATTACTGCCTTTAGTTAAAATGAATTCAATAGATTAATTAGTTCCCTTCCATTTCACAGCATTAGATTTCAATTCCTAGAATCTTTAGTGAATGTTTGAGGAAATTGATTGTTTATAAACTCATATTTGCTTTAACTACATGATTTTAGCCTCTACGAGTTATCTTCATAGACTTTTTTATATTCTTGAGATAAAAGACAAATCCTCAGGTTGATAAATTAATGTTAAACTAAGGCTATGTTTAGACATATTTAGACCCCAACAAGGGCCACGGGGATTCCACATGGATCCGAATCAATATGATTCTCCCCGAGTTGTCAGATATCCCGGAGCTTCCAGTGTTCCTAAATCTATGGTGGAAATCCATCCACCAACCAGTCCAACGACTGAACTTGATCCTCGACTAACTCATAGGTTAATGGGGAATTCAACGTTCGACCTTTCGATTTGAATTCCCATCCTAGCCTCTTCCCTTTGGATACAATAACATATGACTGCGGGCTATGACCAGACACCAAGAAAACATGCACCTATTTCAGTGCTTCAGGCTCCAGATGTTTTCGACCTATGACACCATAAATCTCTTGAACTGTAGAATCGACGGATTTTGGGTATGCTTACGGAAATCAACGATCCCCATTTTCTTTCAGGATCAATGAACCATGCTTACTTTGGGACTTTGTGCTTCGAAAAATTCCAAAGTCCTCACAAACGCAAACCTCCAAAGGGCAATCATTCCATAGTGTCAGATCTCCTGACACCTATCCTCTGAGATCGATGGCTCAGGTGAACTCCAGCCTTCGGGCCTTTGGGAGTTCTTGTTCTAATTTTATCCGAAGTGGCTATCCTCCGAAGTAGAAAATTTCCTGCCACACATACCCAAACGATGGACGGTTGAGATTCTATCTGTTACTCCGAGCTTCGGGGATTTTTGAAGCACCAAGATTCAAATCCTCTGAAGTAAAAGATCTGGTGCCAAGTGTCTCCCAACGTCAACGGCTAGGATGGACTCCCATAGTTCCAGTCACTTCACAAACCACTTTGTCTATGTGGGCACGTACCAGGGCCGACAAATAGAAGGGTTAAGGGTGACACGTGCCCTCATCTGGGATGATACGTGTCACGTTCCAATGGGTCTATAGGGTATGTCATACAAATGAATCGAGGTGACACATGGCATGCCAAAATTGGGTCCACGTCACCATGGATGATGTAACTATGCCACATCACTCCAGATTGATCATATTTCATGCCTTTTGATATCGCGACCAAGGTATGTAAACATAACCCTTAGATTAACAACCTCCGTTACTTTGTAACTTCAGCGTTCTGGGAGTTTGATGCTATAGTATATCTATTCTCCCGAAGTAGAACTTTTTTGAAGTCTTATAATTGTATATCCAACGAATGAGGGGACCTCCGAACATTCTCGATCAATGGCTCATGCTACTTCGTGATGGGGATTTGGATCTCAGTTTAGACGGTGAGATAGGTTCACCTAACCACTAGGGAAACCATTCATGGCCGGTCAAGTTGCCGGTAACCGAATCTCTTGGTTACCTTCGTCCAATATAAGGCTGGTAAGATCAGCCATACTTTGAATTCTCAGACTTCCAGAGCTCCGAAACTAGGAATAATTAGCTTCCTTAGGCTTAACCTAAGGTTCATAGGTGTTGATCATATGGGTCCTCCCAAACGGATCTCATCCGATCATCTTCCAAATGAAGAGATATCCTCTTTCAAGGCTTGAACCTTTCTATCCTTCATGATATTTATCATGAAATGGTTAAGGAATTGGGCCTGAAATCCTGGTCGCATAACAATGATTCTGAAAGAGGTATCCTCTTTAGACGGGTAGGTTGAGATTGACATGATATCTCCTATCTCGATCGTCTTACATGCTTATTTTCCAAGCAGCCTCAAGGGATAATATGGGGTATACAAACTATCATTAAGAAGAATAAGTTCACAAGGAGATGAATTCATACACATATCATGACCATTCCACACAAAAAACATTTATAGATACATATATATAAACCCATGCATTCATCCATTATTTCAGTTTAATACACAAAGTAGGAAAACACTTATCAGAATCAGAAATGTGATGTGACTGTTGAAAGGGGTGCTCATTTCCACCCAAACATAGGTTCAATCACTCCTAATGGATTTACCACTAGCCACCCTCGAGCTAGACCATGATGCTTTGAGATTGAATCTTTTCTTACGACTCAACGAAAGTTAGGGATGAAGGTTACTCTCCTTCTCTCGACACATAAATATATAGGGATGAAGGTTACTCTCCTTCTCCCAACTCAGTCATAGATAGGGATGAAGTTCAGTCTCCTTATCCTAAGTCTATTTCTTGTGACCAGAACACACTCTTTTTCACATTTCTTCCTTGAACCTGAGAGCTCAGTCTCTTGTATTTGCACTCTTCACAGGTATTCCTTTTCCCACCATGCCTTCCTTTCTTTCTTTCCTCAACAAGATTGCATGTGGCCCAAATTCCTAGTCCGTGGTCAGGTATGGAAGCCTTACAGATATGTTATTTTCCCCATCCCCTCATTATCTCTAGAGGAGGTCTTCCCACCTACCAGGCTGACTGTAATTCATTCCTGGGTCAGAGGGATGTTTTGATCTTGAGCGATTAAATCCAACAAAGTACTTATTTGGTGGGGGTTTAAATAAACCATTCCCGGTTCCCATCACCATCTCTTTCATAGCATCTATGGCCTCTCTTAGCACACCCCCCCCTTCTAGTAATCATGCAACACTTATCCATTTTATAGTAAATAACAAAATTTACTTTCATTGACCCTTTATGAAAAGGTCCATCAAATCAAACATTCACGCATATTGATTTTTCCATAGTCTCTTGTCCCTTATAGTTATATTTATAAATTGGGGAAAACAAGGGTGATACAATCCCCTCCCCCTTAAAGGAGCATCGTCCTCAATGTTCCATCTGTCAATGTGCTCTGTATATACATAAGTTAAAGAAAAAGGGATATGCCTGTCCCATGGCATCCTCAATTTCCCACGTGGCCTCATCTGGGAGAAAGTGTTTCCATTGCACCTTTACCGGTGCAATGGTTCAGTTCCTAAGTGAGGTTTCCTTCCTATCTAGTATGCATTGAGGTTCTAGTAGGAATTCTCCCTCCAGATCCACCTGAATCACAGACCAGTCAATTATATGATTAGAATCATGGACATATTTATTTAATAACAAAACATGGAAAACATTATGTGCCTTCACGGTGGGAGGGAGTGCTATCTTATAGGCTACAGGTCCCACTCTATCTAAGATTTAAAAGGGTCCACAATACCAGGGTGCCAGTTTTTCACAATCTCCCATCCTCAAGGAACTCTTCCTGGGCCTAACACTGAGATATACATGGTCTCCTATCTCTAAATATCTGGGAGTTCTCTTTTCATCGGCGTAACTCTTCTTTATATCTTGAGAATTTTTCATATTTTGGTTTATCTAAATCACTTGTTGTTCCATTTCTTTTACCATGTTAGGTCCGATTGAAATTCTATTCACTTTATTACTCCAGCTGATTGGAATCTTGCATTGTCTACAATAGAGGGCTTCAAAAAGGCTCATCTTCAATGACTCTTGATAACCATTGTTGTAGGAAAATTATACCAATGGAAGGTAGTCTTCCCACTTCTTAGGCTAATGCATTACATGCATCCTTAACATGTCTTCTAATATTTTTTTTACTCTTTTTGTCTGTCCATCATTTTAGGAGTGATAGGCCATGCTAAACAAAAATTTAGTCTCAAAACCGGCCATCAAGGATTTCCAAAAACTTGAAGTGAATTTTGTGTCTCTGTCAGATACAATCTCCATAGGCATGCCATGCAGTATGAATATCTCCTTCATTAATATGTTGGCAATATCTATTTCCTTGCAAGTTTATTTGACAAGAACGAAGTGAGTAGACTTGCTCAATTTTTCCACCACTACCATGATGGCATCATTCTTCTTGGAAAATTTTGGTAATCTAGTGATGAAATCCATGGAGATGGTTTCCCATTTCCATTCTTCAATTGGTAGAGGTTGTAACAACCCTGCTGGGTTCCAGTATTCTTCCTTAACTTGCTATAATTCTAGACACTTAGATAGATAATCATCTATGCCATTCTTCAATCCATGCCAATAAAATTGTTTCCTAGTGATTGTGATCATTTTCTGATAACATGGGTGGCCAATATATGGTCTCTTGTTTAGTTCATCCATTATGAAACTCTTCAAGTCATCAAAACTTGGAATATACAATCTATTTATGTAGGTCAACAGGCCTTGATCAAGCATCTGATAACCTTCATACTTTAGCCATGTGGGATCTTGCTTTAGGTATGATGTCACGGTCTTGAAAAATGCATATGTTTCTTGTGCACTCCTGAATTCATCCTTGACATCTATTTCATAGGTGCTCACTGCTTCCAGGTGAATCATTTTCATACTTATGCTAAGGGTATCGACCACTCTATTTTCCTTTCCTTTGATGTGTTTGATTTCGAAATGACACTCACTAAGAAGACTCATCCACCTAGCTTTCTTAACATTGAGTTTTGGTTGATCAAACAAGTGCCTCAACCCACAATGGTATGTCATAAGTACACATATCCTACCTAGGAGGTAATTCCTCCACATTTTTAAAGCATGCACTATGGCATCCAACTCTAGATCATGGGTCACATAATTGATTTCATGCTCATTCAATTTTCTGGATTCGTAGCAAATTACATGCCCTTCTTTCATAAGGATTCCTCTGATTCCTTCCTTACAAGCATCTATGCACACGAGGAAGTCAATATCAGGGTATACAATCTTCATCATGGGTGCATGGGTTAGAAACTATTTCATTTCTTGAAATCTTTCTTGACATTCTGATGTCCAAGTGAATTTAATCCCTTTTTTCTGAAGGGCAGTTATTGGCAACCGATATTGACAAATCCTTTTATGAACCTCCTATAGTATCCTGCTAAGCCCATAAAGGATATGATATCAAATAAATCCTTTGGGGTAGGCCATTCCATGACAGATATGATCTTTTCAGGGTCTACTGCCACTTTTTCTTCAGAAATGACATGGCCTAAGTAATGGACTTGTTTCTGGAAATAGTCACACTTGCTAAACTTAGCGTAGAGCTAATGCTCTCTTAGTATTTGTAGTACTAATTTAATATGTTCTTCATGCTCCTATCTTTTCTTGGAGTAGATTAGGATATCATTGATAAACACCAATACAAATCTATCTAGGAATTTACTGAGTACATTATTCATCAAGCACATAAAAGTGGTGGGGGCATTGGTTAATCCAAATGGCACCACCACAAATTCATAGTGACCATACCTTGTCACGAAGGCTTTTTTGTGGATGTATTCATACTTGATTCAAACTTGATGGTATCTAGACCTTAATTCAATCTTTGATAAAATGGAAGCACCCCCTATTTCATCTAACAAGTCATTGATTCTTGGTAAGGGATACTGGTTCTTTTTTTTTGTCTTATTGAGTTGTCTATAGTATATGCATAGTCGGAGTGTGCCATCTTTCTTTTTCACAAACAAGGATGGTGCTCCCCATGGAGACACACTGGGCTAGATGTAGCCTTTATTCATCATCTCCCTTAGCTGTAGATTGATCTCAATTAGCTCTAGTGTACTCATCCTATAGGGCATTCTATACACTGGCACTGCTCCTGGTGCAAGTTCTATTGAGAAGTCAATGTCTCTTCTCGAAAGTAGACTCGATACCTCTTCTAGAAACATGTCGTTATACTATCTTAATATGGGGTGGTCCTCTAGGCTTGGTTTGTCACGCTCAATAGATTCCAACACCTGTATTGCATATAGGGGACATCCCTTTATGCAATACTTTTTCATTTGAAGGGTTGATATTCGTCTCATTGAAACATGCTTCTAAATCCCTTGGAGGGTTAATTATCTTCCTTCTTCATTTACACATTCTAAAGTTTTATAGTAATATTCCAACTTAGTTTTATAATAAACTAACCATTCCATACCAATCAACAGGTCATAAGACACTAGGGGAAGTATTTTAAGGGTTGCTTGGGCAGGCAATCCATCCATAATGAATTGGAAAGATGGTATGACCTCTGCTACTTTCCTTTTGGTTCCAGTGGCTAGTTGTAGTAACCGTCAATTAACATGTATAACGGGTTGTATTTTACACTTATCAAAAGTCTGAGGGGCCACATAAATCAAATTAGAACTAGGGTCAATTAAAATAGAAAATAGATGGTTGGTGATCATAACTTCCATCTCGACCACTGAGGCTTGGTGGTCATCTTGTTTGTTATCCAAGGCTGCATAAATCCATGGCATGCTCCTAGCCACATCATTGACTGTGGTATATTATTGGATGTTGTATACTTTCCTACTGTTCTGTTCTCTATGTGGGAATTCTCTCAACAAATTTTTTTCTCCACAACCCCAACATTTCAAGGGTTCTCTCTTTGGGTTATCATTCTTTCCTAAGGTTTCTCCAAAAGGTTTATTTCCACTCTGGGAGGGGAAATTATGCTGATACACACTTTTAGTAGGAAGGCTCATCCTAGAGTTCGTCCCATAGTTCTTAAATATTGAGGATTTGAACCCATTATTCATGAATCTCGAACTGTTTGTGAATCATGAGGATTTGTCTGACTCCCTCACTGTTCATAACTGTTGATGAATACAACTATGTGATACATTCTCCATATTACAAACCTATGAGGTGTAGGTCATTGCAGTTATGTGAAGCCTTTCTCTCAGCTTACAAACCTGAGAGAAATCCCCTAAAGAATGGTACGTGGTTCCTGCCTGAGATAGAGCTAGGAACGTAGAGATGACGTCCTCCATTCAAAGCCTAAGAAGAAATCCAGATGATTATCCAGTGGGAAAGGCAATCTGATGAGTTCAACATTCCTATGGCTGAGCACAAGGTGAATGAGTGAAATACCAAAGTGCTGGGTGCATCATCATGTGAACATAAATGAAGATGATGTGTTAGCCTCCTCTGAGCAACAGAGTTGACGAGAAAACTCCAGATGATTCTCCTGTGTCAGACAGTGGGAAAGAATATCTGTAGAGTGAATGTGCATGTGAATGAGCACATGTGAACATGTGTAGATCTGGTTCTTCTAGGTAATGCAATGAGCCAAAGCTATGACATCCCTATGGATGTTCCCCTAGTGGATGAGCACTAGTGGGTGTATCAGATCCTTTTTTATATGTTGTTCAAGATTCATAACTGCCTGTAACCCTCATTTTTATGTACAGGGTATAGGTCGGCCCCACCTTAATGTGATTAATAATAAATGTAAAAGATAATTAATATTGTTAATAATAATAATAATAATAATAATAATAATAATAATAATAATAATAATAATAATAATAATAATAATAATAATAAATTATAAAGTGAATTAGATAGTTCGGCCTTGTTGATCCATTAGATGCCTTTCTTGATTTGACAAGTCTAATATAAGTAAGAGATGATTCCTCATTGTGGAATCATATCATACTTGTGAGTTTGGAAATTTCAGCATGTACTCTTCTTCGGAAAAAGGTGTGCACCTCTCTTGGGCACTAGAGTTTTAGGTTTTAAGAACCCTCTTGTGTGCTAGGTATTTCTTGGAGGTGAAGGTATTTCTATTGAATAATATAGCAAAGGAATTGGCTGCATTTTCTTTCCTTGTTGAGAAGGGTTTCGCAGGATACATTTTGTGTTTTTGTGTATGGTGCTTCTTCTTGTGATTTTGATTGTTGCAACATTTATGGTAATGGTTAAATGATAAAATGGAATAAACTTCATGCTTAAACTATCCTATTGAAAAATAAACATGGTATCAGAGCTTAGGTCTTGAAGAAACCATTACATAAGATACAATGTTTATCATCCATCTCTCCTCTTCTACAGAACCGTATGACCCTCCTAGGGTTTCCAGAAAACCCGTATGGCCTCCTTCTCAGTGATTCAGCCCTTAATACTTGGATGCTGGGGGTAATTTTGGAATATAAGAGTACTAACCCTTCCAACGCATCTCTTGAGACTCTCAGAGTGACATTTTGAGAATTTTGAAATTTTGTCCCTAAGGTTTCTAGGGTTTCGCTAAATTCTGCAGAAATTTCAGAATTAGGGTTTCTGTAAACTCATTGAAGGAGCTCTTCAGCTCACTAGTGTTATCCTATCTCTCAAAGGATTATATTTGGAAGTCGTAAGTCCAATAAAACCTAAAAGTGCTAGCCTATCCTAACCGTTAGGTTTTCTAGGCTAGTTGACAAAGGGTTGTGAAGAATCTAAAATTATGATGAACAAAACTATGATGGAAGATAATATTGATGGATCAAGAAAATTCAAATTTCTTTAAAGACAAGACTTTAGAGGAAGAATTATTGTGGGTAACATAAAATGGTTTACCGGAGACAACTATCAATGAATGGAAGGAAGATGACGTCAGGACAGGGAAGCCAATCACCTACTCAAGCCCTTACTTTGAAGGGCCAGCTTCAAAATAACAAAGATGAGAAAAGGTGGCACTGTGACTATCTTATTCATAAATATCTCAGAGGATAGATATCAACCAAGATCCATCTGATAAATCATATAAAAATCCTTAGGTATTCACTTGTATATATTATTTGTATCATTGTCATGAGTGAAATTGCAAGAGGAAGGAACCTTTGTTGAAGTCATGGATCCAGAGGGATCTCAGTGCATTCATAGAAACAACACACTCAAAGTAAAGACTCCAGGTTTGATTGTTGTAATTATCATTCCTCTTACCTATATTTCTAAAAAATTTCTACATTACAAGTAGGTGTTGTAGATGTGACAATATTCCTTCAAATGTTTTGATTCTAGAGATGTACTCATTATTCTCCTTTAGGAGATATTCTTGTGTTGGTTATTTTTGTTTTCTTGTTCCAGATAGGTTAACAAGAAAAGAAGATTCTTATCCTTCAAAGGGAGTCACTTGACTCAAAAGGAGCCAAACAAATTTGAGAAAGAAGAAGAATAGAACCATCATTGAGACAACCAATGATCAGAATCCTTCTAGGATTCCATGGGAAGAAGCATGCATGACATAATATATGTGCAGAACAAGAGTCTTCACCAGACGTTGAAAAACATATCTACTGAAGAAGTATTCACTGGAATGAAGCCTGATATTGAACACTTCAATTTATTTGGGTTCTCAATGTGTTTTCATGTACCCAGAGAGATGAATTCCAAGCTACATCCTTTAGGAAGAAAGGATACACTGAATCTTCAAAGACATTCATAGTTAGGGACAGATCGAGACAAGCAAAGACATTGTCCTTGAAGAAGAGACAGTTTTTCAAAGACCCAGAGAATCTCATATGGAGATTGACAGTGAGACAATACTTTCTCCCCCTTCATCAATTCAGAGGGAGACAAACATTACTCCAGGTTATCCAGCTTCTCCAGTTGATATGTTCAAATATATTGCACTAGGGAATAAAATACCTACCTAGACTCACTCTACAAGAGGTAGAGAAACATACAAGCCTCTCAAGGCACATTCTGAGAAAGAAAAAGAGATTTTCTAGCTATCCTTCAGTCATTAGCCAATGCATTGATGTTGATACTCCTTGTCTTAGAGAAGCAACCAGAGAACTGGTATGGAAAGATTCCATAACAAAAGAATACCAGTATATCTTAAAAGAATGATTCATAAGATATTATTCAGGGACCAGAAAGGGAAGTCTATGATAACTTCTAAGTGGATCTATATGATCAATAAAGTAGCTGATGAAAGTGTCAAGAAATACAAAAAATGGTCTATAGTGAGAGTTTTCTCACACACAAAGGGAGTTTTCTATGATGAGACACTTGATCTAGTGAACCCGATACACTTCCATCCGTACTACCAAACATGAGTTGGAAACTATATCAGATAGATAGATTCTTAATAAGGTTGGATTTTAGCAAGAGTGTTGCTGATCCAAACCTATATCATTACAATGTTGGTGATGAGAGCCTGATCCTGGTGATTTATTCATAAATCATTGAGTATGTTGCACTACTTCTTGGGAAAAGAAGTATGACAGTTGAATGATAAGATTTTCCTGAGTCAAGGAAAATATTCAGTGAAAATATTAAATAAGTTCAGTATGACAGAATGAAAAATCCACTGTGATGGATTTAAAGAAAAAGATTGATGATGATTCAGACAAGACGGATCCACAACCGATTGGATCACTGATGTATTTGGTTAAAACCAGATTGGATTCATGCCATGCAGTGAATATGCTTAGACAGACTCACTAGACAAAGAACAAAACATGTATTGAGTTATATTCGAGGCATAGTTGGATATGGCCTGAGATATGCCTCCAGTGTGAAAGTGAGTTTGGAGGATATGCCAATTCAGATTGAGAAGAAAGTATAGTGGACCAAAAGAACACATCTAGTTGATGTCCTACCGTGAAGTTTTCCATGGTTTCCTGATGCAGCAGGAAACAAAACTTTGTGGCCTTGAGTACCACATATGTAGAGTATATAAGCATTAAGTGTGTGTAGCAATGTGGCTTCACAAGCTTATGACAAATTTACTTGACCATGAGATGGATCCTATGATGATGACCAAGAATCGTGAGTAAAGATCCTTGAAAACCCAGTGTTTCCTGACAGATTGAAATACAATGAGATGAAATATCCTTATTTCAAAGATATGATGCAGAGGAAAATCGTACACATGTAGTACCTTCCTACACATGATCATATTGTATATATCTTCACCAAATTAAGTTCGTGAAGAATGGCTCCCTAATTGAGAGGGAGTGTCGATAAATCCATCCAAGACAAAATTCAAAATACATCCATGTGAGACTTGGCATGATAAAGAATTCCTACCTAGATTAGAGGTAGTGTTGATGAATGCAACTATGTGAGACATTCTCCAGCTTACAAAACTGTGAGGTGTGGATCATTGCAGCTATGTGAATCCTTTCTCTCAGCTTACAAACCTGAGAGAAATATCCTAAATAAGGGTACGTGGTTCCTTCTTGAGACAAATCTAGGAACGTAGATATGACATCCTCCATTCAGAGAGTGAGAAGAACTCCAGATGATTATCCAGTGGGAAAGGTGATCTGATGAGTTGGACGTGCCTGTGGTTGTGCACAAGGTGAATGTGTGAAATCCCAAAGTGTTGGGTGCATCATCATGTGAAAAAAAATGAAGATGATGTGTTAGCCTCCTATGAGCAGTAGATTTGAGGAGAAAACTCCAGATGATTCTCCTCTGTGAGACAATGGGAAAGAATATCTGTAGAGTGGATGTGTCTGTGGATTATCACATGTGAATGTGTGTAGATCTAGTTCTTCCATGTAATGCAATGAGATAGAGATATGACATCCCTATGGATGTGCCCCTAGTGGATGAGAACTAGTGGGTGTATCAGATTCTTTTCTATATGTTGTTCAAGAGTCAGACCTGCCTGTAATCCTAATTGTTATGTACAAGGTACAGGTCGGCCCCATCTTAATGTGATTAATAATAAATGTAAAATATAATTAATATTGTTAGTATTAATTATAATAATTATAATAATAATAAATTATAAAGTGACTTAGAGAGGTCATCCCTATTGATCCAATAGATGCCTTTGTTGATTTTACAAGTCTAATATAAGTAAGGGATGATTCCCCATTGTGGAATCATATCATACTTGTGAGTTTGGAAATTTCAACAAGTACTCTTCTTTGGAAAAAGGTGCGCACTTATCTTGGGCGCTAGATTTCTAGGGTTTAAGAACCCTCTTGTGTGCTAGGTATTTCTTGGAGGTGAAGGTATTTATCTTGAAGAACATAGCAAAGGATTTGGCTGGTTTTTCTTCCCTTGTTGAGAAGGGTTTCCCATGATACATTTTGTGTTCTTGTGTATGGTGCTTCTTCTTGTGATCTTGATTGCTGCAACATTTATGGTTATGGTTAAATGATAAAATGGAATAAACTTCATGCTTAACCTAGAATATTGAAAAATCAACATGGTATCATAGCTTAGGTCTTGAAGAACCCATTACACAAGCTACAATCTTTTATCAACCATCTCTCCTCTTCTGCAGAACCATACAACCCTCCTAGGGTTTCTAGAAAATCTGTATGACCTCCTTCTTAGTGGTGATTAATCCCTTAATACTTGGATGTTTGGGATAATTTTGGCATATAAGAGTACATCCTCTTCCAGTGCATCTCTTGAGACTCTTAGAGTGACATTCCGAGCATTTTGAAATTTTGTCCCTAGGGTTTCTAGGGTTTCGCTAAATTCTATAGAAATTTCAGAATTAGGGTTTCTGCAAACTCATTGAAGGAGATCTTTATATCACCAGTATTCTCCTATATCTCAAAGGCTTATTGTTGGTAGTCATTAGTCCAATAAAAACTAAAAGTGCTAGCGTAGCCTAGCCATTAGGTTTTCTAGCCTAGTTGACAAAGGGTTGTGAACAATCTAAAATTATGATGAACAAAACTATGATGGAAGATAATCTTGATGGATCAAGAAACTTCAAAGTTCTTGAAAGACAAGAATTCATAGGAATACTTATTGTGGGTAACACAAAAGGGTTTACCAAATACAACTATCAATGAATGGAAGGAAGATGACGCCAGGACAAGGAAGCCAATCACCTTCTCAAGCCCTTACTTTGAAGGTCCAGCTTCAAAATAACAAAGATGACAAAAGGTGACACTGTGAATATGTTCTTAATAAATATCTCAGACGATAGACATCAACCAAGAGATATTGGAGAAATTATATCAACATCCTAAGGTATGCACTTGTATATATTATTTGTATCATTGTCATGAGTGAAATTGTAGGAGGAAGGAACCTTTGCTGAATTCATGGATCCAGAGGGATCTCAGTGCATTCAGAGAAACAACACACTCAAAGTAAAGGCTCCAGGTTTTATTTTTGTAATTATCATTCCTCTAACCTATATTTCTAAAAGTTTTCTACATTACAAGTAGGTGTTGTAGCCATGACAATATTCCGTAAAATGTTTTGATTCTAGATATGTACTCATTATTCTCCTTTAAGAGATATTCTTCTATTGGTTCTTTTTGTTTTCTTGTTCCAGATAGGTTAACAAGAAAATAATATGCTTATCCTTTAGAGGGAGTCACTTGGCTCAGAAGGAGCCAAAACCATTTGAGAAAGAAGAAGAATAGAACCATCATTGAGACAACTAATGATCAGAATCCTTCTAGGATTCCATGGGAACAAGCATGCATGACACATTATATGTGCAGAACAAGAGTCTTCACCAGAATTTGAAAAACATATCTCCCGAAGAAGTCTTCACCGGAATGAAGCTTGAGATTGAACACTTCAGTTTATTTGGGTGCCCAATGTATTTTCATGTACCCAGAGAGAAGAAGTCCAAGCTATATCCTTTAGGAAGAAAGGATACAATGAATCTTCAAAGACATTCCTAGTCAGGGACAGATTGAGACAAGAAGAGACGTTGTCCTTGAAGAAGATAAAGGTTTTCAAAGACCCAAAAAATATCATATGGAGATTGACAGTGAGAGAATACTTTCTCCCCCTTCAACAATTCAGAGGGAGACATACATTACTCCAGGTTATCCAGTTTCTCAATTTGATATGTTCAGGGATATTGCAGTAGGGCATAAAATGCATACCTAGAATCAATCTACAAGAGGCAAAGAAACATACAAGCCTCTCAAGGCACATTACGAGAAAGAAAAATATATTTTCGAGCTATCCTTCAGTCATGAGCCACTTCATTGATGCCAAGACTCCTTGTCTTAGAGAATAAAAAAGAGAACTGGAATGGAAAGATGCCATAACAAAAGAATACCAGTATATCTTAAAAGAATGATGCATAAGATATTATTCAGGGACCAGAAAGGGAAGTCTATGGTAACTTCTAAGTGGATCTATATGATCAATCATGCAGCTGATGAAAGTGTTAAGAAATACAAAAAACGATATATAGCCATAGGTTTCTCACAAACAAAGGTAGTTGTCTATGATGTGACACTTGATCCAGTGAACCCGATACACTTCCATATGTACTACCATCCATGAGTTGGAAACCATATCATATAGATAGATTCTTGATAAGGTTGGATTTCAGCAAGAGTGTTGTTGATCCAAACCTATATCATTACAGTGTTGGTGATGAGAGCCTGATCCTGATGAATTATTTAGAAAGCATTGAGTTTTTTGAACTACTTTTTGGGACAAGAAGTATGACAAATGACCGATAAGAGTTTCTTGAGTGAAGGAAAATATTTAGTGAAAATATTAAAGAAGTTTAGTATGACATAATGAAAAATCTACCTTGATGGATTTAAAAAAAAATATTGATGATGATTCAAACAAGACTGATCCACAACCGATTGGATCACTGATGTATCTAGTTAACACTGGACTGAATTCATGCTATGTAGTGAATATGCTTAGACAAACTCACTAGAAAAACAACATAACATGTATTGAGTTATATACGAGGCATAGTTGGATATGGCCTGGGATATGCCTCTAGTGTGAAACTGAGTTTGCAAGATATGTGGATTCAGATTGATAAGAAAGTACAGTGGACTGAAAGAACACATCCTGTCAATTTCCTACCATGAAGTTTTCCATGGTTTCCTGATGCAGCAGGAAACAAAACTCTGTGGCCTTGAGTACCACATAGGAAGAGTATATAAACATCGCGTGTGTGAAGAAATGTGGCTTCACAAGCTTTTGAAATATTTACTTGACCATGAGATGTATCCTATGATGATGACCAAGAGCCATGAGTAAACATCCTTGAAAACCCAGTGTTTCCTGACGGATCAAAATATGATGAGAAGAAATATCCTTATTTCAGAGATATGATGTAGAGGAAAATTGTACACATGTAGTACCTTCCTACACATGAGAAAGTTCCATATATCTTCACCAAATTAACTTCATGAAGAATGGCTCCCTATTTGAGAGGGAGTGCCGATAAATCCAGCCAAGAAAAAATTCAAAATACATCTGTGTGAGACTTGGCATGATAAATAATGCCTCCCTAGCTTAGAGGGAGTGTTGATGAATGTAACTATGTGAGACATTATCCATATTACAAACATATGAGGTGTGGATCATTGCAACTATGTGAAACCTTTCTCTCCTCTTACAAACTTGAGAGAAATCCCTTAAAGAAGGGTATGTGGTTCCTACCTGAGACAGAGCTAGGAACATAGAGATGAAATCCTCCATTAAGAGAGTGAGAAGAACTCTAGATGATTATGCAGTGGGAAAGTATATCTGATGAGTTGGACGTGCCTGTGGCTGAGCACAAGGTGAACGTGTGAAATCCGAAAGTGCTAGGTGCATCATCATGTGAACATAAATGAAGATGATGTGTTAGCCTCCTCTGAGAAAAAAATTTGACAAGAAAAATCCAGATGATTCTATTGTGTGAGACAATGGGAAAGAAGATCTGTAGAGTGGACGTGCCTTTGGATGAGCACATGTGAATGTGTGTAGATCTGGTTCTTCTGTGTAATGCAGTGAGCCAGAGCTATGACATCCCTATGGATGTGCCCCTAATGGATGAACACTAGTGGGTTTATCAGATCCTTTGCTATATGTTGTTCAAGAGTTAGACCTTCCTGTAACCCTAATTTTTATGTACATGGTACAGGTTGGCCCCACCTTAATGTGATTAATAATAAAGGTTAAAGATAATTAATATTGTTAATATTAATAATAAATTATAAAGTGACTTAGAGAGGTCAGCCCTGTTGAGCCAATATATTCCTTTGTTGATTTGACAAGTCTAATATAAGTAAGGGATGATTACCCATTGTGGAATCATATCATACTTGTGAGTTTGGAAATTTCAGCAAGTACTCTTCTATGGAAAAAGGTGCGCACCTCTCTTGGGCACTAGAGTTCTAGGGTTTAAGAACCCTCTTATGTGCTAGGTATTTCTTGGAGGTGAAGGTATTTCTCTTGAATAATATAGTAAAGGATTTGGATGGGTTTTCTTCCCTTGTTGAGAAGGGTTTCCCAAGATACATTTTGTGTTCTTGTGTATGGTGCTTCTTCTCGTGATCTTGATTGCTGCAACATTTATGGTTATGGTTAAATGATAAAATGGAATAAAATTCATGCTTAAACTAGCCTATTGAAAAATCAACAATAACAATACCTTGCCTTTCAGATAATGTCTTCTAAGGTCTTTGGCTCTTCAAACTCAATCCTGTTCCGGTAGGTCTGAGGTAACCCACTAATAAATTGCTTCCCTTTTACCATTTTATCGTTTATGTAGGGTACATACCTCAACATCTCAAGGAATTTATTGACATCTTCCTCTATGATGAGTTGTGCTAGCCTGAGTCCATAGACATCCATAGTCTTCTCATCAAAGTATTTCTTTGACAGATACTTCTTCTTGAAGTGTTTCTCAAATGGTTCCCGTGATAAGTCTTATTCATGGATTCGTTTCACATTCATAAGGTCTTCCCACCAAATGGAAGCCTTTCCATTCAAGTTGAATATGGTTATTAGAGGCTTCAAGTTTTCAGAGTAGTTATGGAATTTGAAGTACTTCTTTAAACTAACAAGCCAAGCTTCTCCTTCTTCTCCTTTCTTAATCTCTGCATTGAAAGAGGGTGGTATGGATTTCTTGAACTCTTCACGATCACGACATTTATAATGCTTTCACTTCTTTACTTTGTTTTGAGAATGTGTGCTAATTTTTCTACTAGAAGATCCCTCGACATTTCTAGTTTCCTTTCCAGAGGACTCTCCCAATGAGTGTCCCCTGCCTCTAGGTTGGGCCTTACTCGAGGTACTTTTCCTAGTGTGGCCAATTATGGGACCACATTTTTGTATCTTAGGTGGGCTTTGACTTCTCTTTGTAGGTCGTCGATCCACATGACTAGCTATGGGTCCATGCTGCAGCTGCCTCCGTATGTCGAATAAGCTCTATAGCAAGACTGAATTAATTTTTGTTTATTTTTCTTTCTCCTTTATCAATCTCTCATTGTCAGCCTTGAAACTCTGTAATTCGGCCCAGAGGCTCATTACAATTTGAGCCATATCTGAAGGGATTTCCACCACCCTCCTTTCATCATATTCTTTGTCTCTATTGTGGGATCCATCCCCCACTTCATGGCACGTCACCAGTATTTATACTTGTATTTTTTCCACGATTCACTGACTACTTGAGTGCCGACAAAACACTTACTGTTATCCAACTATCTATTAGTTTATGAACAAAACATAGTTCATATTTATTAAATACACACACAATAAAAGGTTTCATTCTTTCCTTCAATAAAATTTTAACCAGACTCTTTAGGAAAGAGTTAAGATAGGGTGTCACCCTTAAAATTACTTTAAATATGGTTTTTACACAACTCGTCCATGATCCCAAGAAGTCCAAGTGTTATAACCATGCTCTGATACCAATTTGTAACACACCCATGGTGGGGCATCAAAAGTTCTCTCTTATTAAGTAATCAAATCCTCCATTCAGGGTCTCTATCCCATTCTCCTCATCTAGATCTTTCCATCCATGGTCTCCATGCTCAAAACTGAGCTCAGAGATGGCATATATATATCTCTCCTAAGTTCCTCAGGTGTTCATTAGTCGGGGCCACGTGGCTTCCATGTGGATCCAAATCAATATGATTCTCCCCAAGTTCTTCGATATCCCAGAGCTTCCAGCGTTCCTAAAAATATGGGGAAAATCCATCCACCAACCAATCCAATGACTGGACTTGATCCTCAGCTAACTCACTGGATAACACAAAATTCGATGTTCGACCTTCCGATTTGAATTCCCATCCTAGCCTCTTTTCTTTGGATACAATCGCATACGACTGCGGGATATGACCAGATGCCAAGAAAACAAGCGCCTATTTCGGTGCTTCATAGCTTATGGCTCCAAACGTTATCAACCTACGACACCATAAATATCTGGAAATGCTGAATTGATTGATTTTGGGTATGCTTACATAAATCAATGGTCCTCGTTTTCTTTCAAGATCAAAAAACAATGCTTACTTCAGGACTCTACGCTTCATAGAATTCCAAAGTACTCATAAACACAAACCTCCGAAGGGTAATCCTTCTAGAGTGTTAGATCTCCTGACACCTGTCCTCTGATATCGACGACTCAGGTGAACTCTGACCTTCAGAACTTTGGGATTTCTTATTCCCCTTTTCTCTGAAGTGCCTATCCTCCGAAGTAGAAAATCACCCACCACACATCCCAATTGAAGGATGGTTGATATTCTCTCCATTACTCTGAGCTTCAGGGATTTTCGAAGCACCAAGCTTCAAATCCTTCGGAGTGGCTCTCCTCCAGATTACAGAATATGGTTCCAAGTGTCTCTCGGCGTCGACGACTAGGATGGACTCTCAGATTTTCGGTCACTTCACATTTTCCCGGAGTAGTTTCACCCGAAGTCAATGATCTATTGACACATAACCTCCTGCATGATCAACGATCATAAGTAACTTCGGCCTTTCGAGACTTTAGGCTGATTGCTTCTTCATTCTCCTTCAGAGTGGTCACCTGCTAAATAAGTCATAGGTGATGGAGAACGCTTGATGTCGGTTCACACTTCCACTTACATTGTCCTTCCATTGTAATATATCAATAGTTGAGAATGCACCCAAAGTGATCTTCAGATCAGACGACTCGTATCCACTTCGGGAATTCGACATTAGGGACTTTGGGACTTAGGGAATCTGTTGGTGGTAAAAATATCGAAGTAAAACTCCTGGATTGACGTAACATTACGCACGTCACCTGTTGACCTCTAATGAGCTGAGTGGTTTCCATGTGTCACTTGCTGATGTGGTCTGCCACATTTCCTTGTTGACATAGTCTGTCACTTGTCCTTGCTAACGTGGTATGCCACATGTCCTTGTTGACGTGGTCTATCACATGTCCTTGAATCAGACGATTGAGGCTTACTTCAGGTCTTTACCCGAAGTCCACAGGTTTACACCATGTATTTTCTAGATCAGATGACCCAAATTCACTTCGGATGATCTAACGCTTGAGATATTCTTTGGACAATATGATGATTGAGATCTACTTCAGATGCTCCGACAGTTGAGAATTTATTTCGACTCTATGGGCTTCGGGAATTTCAAATCTCAAACTAAAACTCTCGAAGTGATTTCTCTGGAGCTTACGATTCGTCACCACGTATCCCTCTGGATCTGATGGTTGAAATTTACTTCGGCTCTCCAGACTTTGGGGATTTCAAATACAAAACTTTGATCCCTCCTAAAATCACGGTCTGTTGACACATATCTCCCGACGATCAATGAACCATATTCTCCTTGTGGTGATGAATGGTATCAAATTACTTCGGGACTTCGAAACTTTGGCTAGTTCCCTCACCTGCGTCTGAAAAGCGCTAAGGCTTGTGCACCTTATTTTGATCAGAAGGTTGTTGGTCCTCTGTGTTGTGATCCTACGGTCACTGTCACCCTCTCTCCTGAGCTTCTTATCTCTTTGACTTAGAAGGTTTTATAAGTGTTCAAGGGTCTCGACCTTTTCTCCTCCTGCAAATTTGTCTCTTGGAACTCATATGCACTTCTGGAAAGTGCTATCTTTTCTGAGTTTTCTCATCTTATGCTCTTTCAAATTCTTAAAGAGTCACTTTGACACTTTGCCAAATTGTGGATCTGTGCACTCCTTGTATATCCTCCGAAGTCCGAATCTTCAAACTCTCATCACTGCTTTCCTATTTTCCATCGTCATTGTTGTTCTTGCCATCAATGAAAAGAACACTCTTCCTGTAAGACATGCCAACAATATCCCCCTTTAGCATTGATGGAAACCCTGAAAGGTTGAACTATTATGCGTATACCTCCAACTGTAACATCAAGAACACAACATCCAGACCACAATTTTTTCTCCCCCTTTGACATCAATGTCAAAGAAAACAGAGAGTGACTCTGTGCTCCCCCTAATCAGATATACTAGGAGAACTCTCCCCCTTATCAGATAGACTATTTATATTGATAATAGGGTCACACCCAACTTTTGGCCCAGATACTCAAACTCCAAGTTTGCAAATGTCTAAATCATCCACAATACTTGGGTACAACAAGTGGTATCTGCAATTTACTCAACTTTTGTAGTCGATAGGGAAATTGAACCTTAATTCTTGCTCAACCATGCTACAAGAGAATCTATTAAGAAGAATGCACCTCCACTCGTAATTTTCCTTTCATCCCATTAGTTAGCCCAATCAACATCTTAATATACAGATAATTGAAAATTCTGATTCCTAGGATACCATAGGCCATAGTTCATTGTTCCTTTCAAGTATCTGAAAATTATTTTGACAGCTATCAAGTGACTCTGTTTAGGTGCAGACTGATACCTTCCTACCATTCCAACAAGATGCATTATGACTGGACAATATGGTGTTCTTCATCTTCATTATTCTCATCATGTTCTTCATCTAACTTGGTTCTTATTCTCTATTGATCTTTTACTGGAGCTTCTTCATCAATTTGAACATCATTACAGTCGACTTATTTATGCATTCTTTTGTTGAAGCATATGTATCCTTTACTATTCATTTCATATCCTAAGAAGATACCTTCAACATCTCTACCATCAAATTTTCTTAAATGACATTCCTCCTTATCTTCCTTCAAAACATAGACACTTTTTTCAGTTCTAACCCCTTTTGCAATCAACTCTCCTGTGTTCACTGTTTTTATTTTACAATCCTTGGCAGTAAAAGTGACTTCACATCCTCTATCACACACCTATATGATGCTAAGAAGATTATGTTTTAATCCATCAACAAATATTACATCTTGAGCTTTGCCTCTTCCATTACTTAATCTTACTATACCTTTACCTCTGATCTTTCCTGGAGCATCATTTCCAAAAGTCACATTTCCTGATTTACTTTCTTTGAGTGATAAGAACTTACTTTTTTCACCTTCCATATGCCTGGAGCATATACTATCAATATAATAGGGTTTTTTTTGTCTTTGATATGACAACACTAATCCACACTTGTCATCTTCTTTCTTCTTCCAAACCTTGATGTTTTCAGCTCTGTGATTTGAATATGGCTTATAGTTCTTTAAGAGACAATCTGCAACTTTATGTCCATAATTATGGTAGATGTAACATTTTGGTTCATTGAATAAAGGATCATAATGATTTTTATGCTTAATCTGCATCTTTTTCCCAGCCATCACATGATTTGCAGTTTCTGGTTGTTTGTTACTTGTCTATCTCACTCTTTGTTGTGGAAGATATTTATTCCTTGGGTGTCTTGATTTCTCATGTCTAAATCTTAAAGAACAATTTATAGCTTTGTGACCAAAGTTAGAACAGTAAAAACAGTATCCATAGAAAAAATCTTTGTCCCTGGAAAATGGTTGTCTTCTTTGAGAAGATCGATTTCTTCCATGTTGATGATTTCCTTGAGTAGAGGGAGTATTATTTCCTTGTTCTATAGAGCCAATTCTAGTACCTTTTTCTTCACTCCTCCTTGGCAGCTGATTATCTTCCTTTGTTTCTACAGGTTTGTTGTTGTCAATGGTTGTATATTTGACAAACTTGATGGATTCTTCGTTGCTTGGTTGACCATTACTTGATCCCTCTTCATAACCCAAACTGGTTTTCAACTTTGGATTCCTTTTCTGATTTAGAATGGTGGCTAATCCTTCTGAGGCTTTAATACTTGTCAGATTATGATGATATAAGGCCTGAATTTTCTCTAGATCTTTTCTGACAAACACTACTTCAGCTTCCAAATTTTCACCTTTTTTTGGCTTCCTTAAATTGTTGTTTGAGGATGTCTTCAATATTATTAGATTCTTCTAAATTAACCTTCAATAGAGCAATTTCTTTAGATGGTTCATTGCATGTTTTCTCAAACTTGAGCAGTAATTGTTTTTCTTTTCTTTTCTTAAGCCTGAGTCTGTCAATCTCTTCTAAGGCATTGATTAGTTCTCCTTCCATATCAACCACAACTTATTCTTAATTCATTTCACCACCTGTGTATTCATCATCAAGGTCTCCCATGGCCATAAGAATAAGGTCATTCACTTTATCTTCATAAGATGAATTGCTATCCGTGTCTTCTGAGGAGTCATCATTATTTGCACACAAACTTTTCTTTTGACTATATTTCTTAAATTTGTATTTATGTTCACCATCAGAGTTCTGGTATTTTTCCTTGTGAGGACACTTAGATGAAAAATTACCTATCTTACCATAGTTGAAACATTTAAAAGGCATATTGCCTTGGTATTTGCATGATCCTTTCTTTAACCTTCTCACAAAATTTGCTTCAATCTCATCTATATCGGAGTCTGTGTTTTTCTCTGCTTTAAAGGATGGCTCTCTTGTAGTGGATTTAACTTTGGTGATTCTAATTTCATAAGTAGTTAGGGTTCCAAGAAGTTGATCTAATGTCAATGTATTGAGATCATTTATTTCCTCTATAGCAGAGATATTTGAGTTAAATCTATCAGGAAGAGATCTTAATATTTTCTGGACTAGAAAATATTCTTCTATCATTTCACCTAGACCTTTCATAGTGTTGACAAGTTATTCTATTCATAAGAAGTACTTACTGATAGTTTTATCTTCATCCATATTTAACTGCTCAAATTTCAATCTGAGTCTGAAGTTTTGTGTCTTTCACCTTTTTATTACCTTCATAACTACTTATCATCTTGTCCCACATAATTTTTGCTGAATCACAGTGAATTACTTTAACAAACTCAGCTTCTGCAAGTCCACTAAGGATGAAATTCATTGCTTTTGCATTAAATATAAACTCCAACTTATCATCTTTTGAGGCCAAGACTATGGGCTTCACATATCCAGTTTCAATGACATCCCAAACATCAACACCCAAAGAAATTAAATATGTTCTCATCCTTATTTTCCAGAAAGCAAAGTTTGTTCCATCAAACAGAGGAGCTGTATTAGTTGAACTTGCTTCATGACTAGTCATGTTCAAGATTATGGATCTACCTTTGATCAAAGGCACTGGCTCTGATACTAATTGTTGGAAATATAAATGAGAGGGGAGGGGTGAATCAGTTATGTATATAATCTTGAAACTTTTCATTTTCTTTTTCTTTTTATTTCTAGATTATTATTTAATGTGTTTCTGATAACTTAACATGCATAGATATACAATATTTGATCAATCACACAAAATACACATAGACACCGATTTTCATGAGGAAACCCAACTAGAAGGAAGCACCAACTCCCAGGTTTCTCTAGCACTAATTAGATGGACACATCAACTCCCAAGTTTCTCTAGCACCAAGTATATGGAAGCACCAACTCCTAGAATAGCTTCTAGAACCAACTATAATTTAGAGGACTACAATCCTACCTAGCACCACCCTACCACCTTGATTGAATCTTACAAAACTTTACTTAATTTTTCTGTCTATGATATGGTCTGTTACAACTCCATGTCTCCTCTACCTTCTTCAAAATCTATGCTCTGTTCTGCCTCTGCATCTTTCTGCTTCTATGCTCTACTCCTTTTCCTCTTGCACACAACACTTCTCTGTTCAACTTCTCTTCTACCTTTTATGCTCTGTGCTTCCTCTGCATGTTATACACTGTGCCTCTTGTTTTCTCCTTTTATGCTGCTTACTATGAACATCTACACTCATGCATCAGTTCTCAAAAAACACATTCTTTGCATGTCTTTATCATGCCAAGTCCTCTACCAGATCATCCTAGCAACTCTTCATCACCACAACTCTATGCTTCATCTCAATTCTATATATATCCTCTTCCATGTTCTACATGTCATATTTTTTCCCAGTTCTCTCTAGGTCCTCATAGAAACTCTGCCACTTTATTAGCAGTTACTCACTGTCTGTTCAGCATCAATGCCCATTATCCTAAGATTCCTTTTCTTCACTAGAATTTACATTCATTAAATTTATTCATTGTAGGTAACTCCATCCTAATCGCCTTCCTTTACGTGACCAATAGCAGTGACCACATGTCTATTCAAAAAGGGCTTCACAATCTAGGTCTATTGAGTGCTAGCTCCTTCTTTCAATATGAACTTGGGCGATGATCTCATGTGACCACACGATTGCGGGTGCGACCAAAGGCAGTTTGAGGGAAACCTGATTTTCACCCCGCAATTCACTACAGAGCGCCACATATGCCTTTGGCGATATCGTGGTTTTGATTGTGGCCCGCACAAGAAAAATTAAGACCCAAGTGTGTTCTGGCCCTGAAATTGAGCATGAACTTTGATCTATAATCCCTTGGAAATGCCACTCAATCAATGGATGCTATCTAACTTCCTTTACTCCTTCGATGCGTGATCCCATATCTCCATGATTTGTCGACACGTAGCTCCCTTCCAAATCAACGACTACGGTTTATTAAGTGATCTGGGCTTTGGGATTTTCAATTCTCAAACCCTACTTTCCTTCATACTTCAATATTCTAGAGTTGATGATATGCAGACACCTGTCCTCCTTAATCCAATGACTATCCTCCGCTCCGGGACTTCATCCTTTGACAATTTCAAACCTTTCTCCTTTACTTTTTCCTAGAGTAGTTTCACCCACAGTCAACGATCCATTAACACATACCATCCTGCACGATCAACGATCATAAGTGACTTCGGCCCTTCAGGAATTTAGGCTGATCGATGCTTCATTCTCTTCCAAAGTGGTCAACTACTAAATAAGTCATGGGCGGTGGAGACCGCTTGCTCTAGGTTAACACTTCCACTTACACTGTCGCTCCACTATAATAGATCAACAATTGAGAATGCACCCAAAGTGATCTTTAGATCAGATGACTCGTATCCACTTCTAGACTTTGGCATTTGTGAATTCGGGACTCAGGGTATCTGCTGGTGGAAAAACTCCTAGAGTAACGTAAAATTACACACGTCACCTGTTGACTTGACATGGGTCCAGTGGTTTCCACGTGTCACTTGATGACATTGTCTGCCACATGTCCTTGCTAATATGGTCTGCCACATTTCCTTGTTGATGTGATCTACCACATGTCCTTGCTAACATGGTCTACCGCATGTCCTTGATGACATGGCCTGCCACATGCCCTTGAATCGAACAATTGAGGCTTACTTCTGGTCCTTACCCAAAGTCTATAAGATTACGCCACATCTTTTCTGGATCAAACAACCTAGATTCACTTCAGACGATCTGGCTCTTGAGATTTTATTTAGATGATCTGATGACTGAGATCGAATTCGGATGATTTGGCGGTTGATAATTTATTTTAGCTCTCTGACTCTCCGAGCTTCGGGAATTTCAAATCTTAAACTGAAACTCTCGAAGTGATTTATTTGGAGCTCATGATCCGTCACCACGTATCCCTATGGATCTAACAGTTGAAATTTACTCCGTCTCTCTAGCTGTCTAGAATTCAGGGATTTCAAATATCAAACTTTTCTCCCTCCTAAACTCATGGTTTGCTAAAACATATCTCCTGATGATCAACGAACCAGATTATCCTCTTGGTGATGAACGATCTCAAATTACTTCTAGAATTCAGAAATTTAGAAAGCTCTGTCACCTGCATGTGCAAAGTGCTAAGGCTCGTGCACCTTATTTCGATCAGATGGTTGTTGTTCCTCCGCTTTGTGATCCTATGGTCAATATTGCACTCTCTCCTGATATTTTGATCACTTAGACTTAGAAGGTTTTCTGGGTCTCAAACTTTGTTGCAACTACGAGTCCATCTCTTGGACCTTGTCTTCACTTTTGGAAAGCATTATCTCTTACGATGTTTCTCATCTTCTTCTCTCTCGACTTCTTAAAAAGTCACTTCGACACTTAGCCGAATTGTGGATATGTGCACTCCTTGTATATCCTCTGAAGTCTGAATCTTTGAACTCTCATCATTGCTTTCCTATTTTCCATCGTCGTTGTTGTTCTTTCCATCAATGAAAAGCACACTCTTCCTGTAATACATGAGCTGACTACTTGTAATTTTGTGCAACAAGAGGCATATCATATGTGTTATGACAGTTGTTTGAGGCACATGGTTGGCATGTTGACGTTGTTTATTGTTACAATGACAGAGGCACTTGTTGATGATCTTGATATATGCTTGTTACATTTTTTTTGGCACATATTCTTGTCATATATACTTTAGTGATGAGATATTATTTTATGTTTTTGATGTGCATGGTTGTCACATTGTATGGCATAGGATGTGCATGGTTGATATTTTGTTCATGATTCTCTATTCACTGTTGATACTTTTCCTTCATAAAGTATGGCATGGAACAAGTTTTGATGATTGATGTATGGACATGTCCCAACATCATCATAGGAAGAGCATATCACTCTTGAATAGTTTTTCAATTGAGCAGTAGCATTTGTAGTAGAAGCAGATTGCAGTGGTAGAATTTTGTTAATATTAAAGAGAATATAGGTGGAGACATACCCATAGGGGGAGTTATTCTTATTTCCATGATTCAATAAGGAGAGATTCATCAGATGAAGGATAGAGAGATATATGCTTGGGGAGGCATGTTTCAAGGGGGATAGATGGTCATAGGGGGAGCATGAGTGATATTTCTTTGGAATTGCATCAGAATTATATCCCTGTTAAAAAGGGGAGAGATTATTTAGAGCAAGATCAAATTCATCCAGATAGGGGGAGCATCCCCAAGGATATTTCAAGCAGGGGGAGAAGCCCCAATGAGAAAAATACCCTTTTCCATTGATGTCAAATTGGGAGAGATAGTCACATTGATGTGATTGAGGTGACTATTGATGAAAAGTATTGCCATGTCTACATGTTTCCATCAATGATTGGTGTTGACCTCAATGTTGGTATTTGTATCAATTCCAAAGGGGAATATTGTTGGATTATGTTTTCATTGATGTCAAAGGATTGATTTCAAAGAGTTGATGTCTTGTCATAGTATCATTTATGTATTGATTGATGGCCTATGTTTTCATAGATGTAATTGATGTCAAAGGATTGATGTCAAGTGGTTTCCAAATGATGTGTTCGTTGATAGGAAGAAGTTGTATCATCGATTTCAAGTCATGGCTAATAGGAAGTACCAAATGAATGAACTCCTAAGTGGTCCTCTTATGATGAAATCCCTCACGGGGAGATGATTTGTGAATACAAATGGTTAAGTGGTTGATTCATCCTAGATGTGTGGTTAAGGAACCCAAGGATTGATTGTGGAATAATTTAATGAATATTAATGAATTTGTAATTGATACTATTCTAGATGGATTGTGGTCATCATTCCATTTCTGGTGATATGTGGAATTTCACATAACTCCTCATGGTTAGAGAGTTACGGCCATGTGAAGTTGGAGAACCCTCATATGTTGTCTAGAAGACCCTAGAAGGTCAAAGAAGTCAAATTGTTCTAAAATCTCCTAGAAGAAAGTTGACTAGTGTTACACGTCAAAATTACTCACTTTGATAATGTCTCATTGTCATTTTCGCAAGTGTCGCACGTTTGTCGCAAGTGTCGCAAAAATAATATTTTTGTCTCACATGTGTCGCATCGCAGACGACATCATAATAACACTTGGGATATCCTCCAAGTCTTGTTAGAAAGGGAAAATATATCATTTGGAAGGTTTACAAGATTTTACCTTGAGGAATAATCATCCCAAAAGTATTTTTGGAGATCAACGTTCCCCTGCCCACTTGCAGGGAGCGCTAGCACTCCTTGTCCTCTTAGCAGGGAGCACTGCAACGTTTTGTGGTCAAATTTGAGGGAGCGTCAATATGTTGAGAGAATCTTGGGGACGAATCCCCCTTACCTCTAAGGACAACTAAGAAGCATCGGAGTCAGTTTGGCTCGAATCCAAGTTAAAGGATGGATCTAAGGGAAATCCCATAACTGGTGGAGTTATATCCTCATCTTATCCCAAGAATATATAAGGTGGTTGGGCCTCTCAAAGCCTATATAAGGAGGCATTCTCATGGTGAAAGAGGAGAATAATCAATGAAAAGTATTGTCATTCTAATTGTGGATCATTTGAGAAAGGGGTTGGACAAGGAGGAATTAGTGAGGTTGTTACATCTTCATATACAGTTTGTAAGCACCTTGTTTTGTTATCATTCATATATGTTCTTGGCTTGTTTCCTTCAAGTTTGTGTACATTTTCATGGGCTTGTCTCTTCTTGATGAATCTAGTTTTAAACTAATATTGGTAGAATAGGAATCATGCATTGTCTTTTTTGTCCATTGAATTGAAGAACTCATTAAAGGACTTGAATATCAAGTTCAACCTGGATCGAGCAAGGACAAACTTCAGAAAAAGGTGCTCATGCTTTCTTCCTCTTTTCCCTTGACTAGTTTAGCTACATTTAAAGGAATGTTGTTCAATGTTAGCATCTTTATGTCTTGGTCATAGGGGTATAATATCTAAGAGTACATTCACCTATTCATAGGGGAATTTTACTACAATAGAAATTCATGACTGCACTAGGGAGCAAAGCTTTCAGTTTTGGTTTCTTTCCTTGGTCTTGTCTTAGTCTTTTCCCATATTCAGATCCTACTCACTCCGTTTTTCCTCTTTTATACATGTGTTGTTAGTCTTGAAGTTATCTTACACAGGTTGATGATCAAGCCTTTCTGCGTTTTTGTTTTATGGGTTGATACTTTTTCATTCTCAGAAAACAACACCCCTCTTCCCTTACATCCAGTGTGTTGATTTCATTATCAACGCTTCCCTTCAGTGCTCTAGGGAGCGTTGTAGTGCTATGGTGATGATATAACCAGAGCGTCGATTTTTCCTTCTGTTGAAAAATTGTTGGATGTCTCTGTTGGGTGTGTTTTTTTTTTTTTTCTTCCCGCTCAGGACTTTTTCTATCAGTGTGTGTCTTCCATAAAACTTCCATCCTTTTTCTTTCTAATATTTTTTGGTTCTTTGTTTGGGTTTTTAAGATTTTTCCTTGTTTTGGAATCACTCTTCCTCTTTGAGATATTGAGTTGGTTTTTGATACTTTGTCGTTCATCTGATTGTTTGAAAGTTGTCGCAAGGAAGTCCAGACATCTGTGTATTGTTCCATTTGATCTTTGATTTATATATTTCCAAGCGATTTCTTGTTTGAGTTTTTATTTTCTTTTTGAAAAGTTTAAATTTGTTTTTCTTCTTGTTTGATCACTATGAGAGTGTTCTTTTTGTTTATATGATACTTGCTTCCAATTGTCTAAAACTACAACTAGTGAAATCTGGTTGGAAAAAGAAGCTTCAAATCAAATCAATTAAAGTTCATATTTAAACAAAGAGATATCTTTTCATGATTGAATTTTGGATATTAGAATCATTTTTTGAATATTTTAGCATTGAATTGGATTCTTGTTGAGAGCAATTGCATGAAATATTTACATTTTTGTGTTTGGTAGTGAAAGGAAAAAATTCTTCTCCTTCCCATAAATAGAATTTCATTGAAATAAATGATTTTTTATCGTTTTTCTTATGATTTTTTGGGAATCGAGTCATAATATCATCGGTTTCACTCTCATTCACCTCTGAGTAAATATCAACCACAAAAATCAACGATAATTAAATTTGATATAAAAACTTTTTCTTTTTAGATTCTTCCACCAACATTAGACTAGGATTAGCGCTTTGGATTAGGTTGTGAGTACAACTCTCCAAAGCATTCAAAACAAAATTAGCATCTTGTGATAGGGAGAGAAAATAAAATTTTTCGTATAAGCATATCTTGGATCCCCCTCTCACACAGGGGTTATGCATGAGGTCACATTCGAGAGAGCCTCAGATATTATCCCTTCGTTGCTTAATCATTCATAGTAGTAAGATCATATATTGGGGGTTCTTATTGAGGTCCAAATTTATTCATTTGGTCTGAGTTCTTCATGAATTTTGAATCCGTTATGTTTCCTTTGGAGTTCTACCAATCCACTTGTCTCAGTTCTCTCGAAAGATTTCAGACTTGTTATCCTGCCCATACGTTCAGACTAGACTGTCGATTGTACCCGCCCATGGGCTGACTGTGAGTTGGTGTATTTAGTATCCATAATATTTAGGGTATTTACACAAGGTGATGGTGAAGGGAATTCTTCACTATACTTGGAACAGACGGTGGTCAAACTCACTCGGGTTCCTTGGAGGGTAAATCCAAGATTACTGTCTGGAAGTTTGCACCAAGGCGTAAGTCCATTAAGAAAGTCTCCATCGTTATTGTTACACCCACTCATATACTAGTCCCTTCTTCATTTGATCATGTGATGTTGTATTTCATCACCAACTAGTACGATCATTGAGAGAAGGTTTGTTTGCTTGTTGGTTCTTCTAGATTTTTAGCGTGTGCTATTGTTTTAATAATTTTTCACAATTGATACTGTAGATGATAAAGGTTTTTGGAAATCACGTAGGATGCAAGGGTTTCCTTTGGAAGAAGGCTACGAACCCTTACCTCCTAATTCAGCCAAATACATCTACCGTGAAGAGGTAGAAAATCACTATGACGTTGGGAGTGCTGCTACTCCTTTGTTAGAAAATTCAGAAAGAGCCTTGGTTAGAGTTGAGGATCCCACTCCTCATATTACACCTATGTTAGAAGGTCCTACTGAACCACTCTTGGTTTGATTAGACTCATTTGGTAATATTCTAGAAGAAGAAGTCCCTTGTTTTCCATTGAGACCAATTATCGAGACATATATGGGATCCAAAGAACCAATCTTTAGTGATGACTTTAGGACCCCTGTTCATCCTACTGATGCAGTAGATCCAAATAAAAAACATGCTCATTCTATATGGAGGAATCCATAAGCACGTAATATTTATGATCATTTTGAATATATTCGACAACCTCTTAATCCTCATGACCCTCTTGTCATTGAGGTAAGACTATCCGGTCATACTATTGATCATCCCATCGAACAGGTCATCGATCCCGTTGTTATGTTAGCACAATTCCACCTCAATGTTGGAGTCATAACTTCTCATCATACACAAGGCACTTCAACCGTTACTCCCACCATTACACCTTTTCACAATACAAATCCTCATGTTCCAAAAGATCCTATTGGAACACATTTACAAGAGAGAATGCAAACCATTTCCAGATATACACAACCAACTGCGGGACATATACCGACTAGGGGTAAAGCACCATCTAGTGTACCTATCCCTCCCAAGGGACAACCACCTTTTATGGGGCCTACCCCTCCTGGGGGACAAACGCCTTTGCATGTTCCTTCTGGAGGACAACCTCCCTTTACTAGTTAAACCTTAGCTATAAATCAACCTATGGCAGGAGGGAAACCTTATTTCACTAGAAACCCTTCACAATCCTGGGGAATACCTTCAGGAGGTACATTTAATGAACCCTACCATCGGGGGAAATCATACCATAACCCACAAGGAGGAGTATCAAATAATGTTCCTTCTAGACTATCTTTTGGACAACCTTATCCGGGTGTCCCAAATCCCACCTAGGGTCCTCAAGGAAAACAACCTTATCCTCCCCAAGGGTCTAATTTTTATCCTCCCCAAGGGGCTAATGTTTACCCTCCTCAGGGAAAAATATTTTACCCTCCTTAAGGGCCAACTATTTATCCCCCACAATCGAATAAAAAACCTTATACTCCTTAGAATCCACTGGGTTTCACCTCGCTCATGAATGTTTCTCAACAACCATCGAATCTTGTCTATACTGGTCAACAACAACCTTATATGGAATGGCTTACTAGATACAATTATCCACCTCAACTAGTTTATGGCCTCACTGGTGTCCCTATGCCACACCGATATCACCCTCAGGTTAACCAACAATTACCCTTCCTTGCCACTCTAGATCTGCCATACTTGTCTCGGTTGACAAATGATCCCATATTGCATTTTCATTTTTGGCCAGTAATTCCTGCTAAATTACCTTCTGACATCCCTAAATTTGATGGTAAACCTGGAGAATACCCAAAAAACCATGTGATGACATTCCATTTATGGTTTTCATCAAACTCATTGATGGATAATTCTACATGTTTACGTCTCTTCCAACACACACTCATGGGCTCTGCAGCCAAATGGTACATTGAAATTCAACATGGTTCCTTTCAATATTTCAACTCCCTCTCTATGGATTTTCTCATGCATTTTCAATTACCCATATGTTACGAGATGGGTACTGAACTCTTAAGCTCCCTTCGTCAAACAAACTCTATGCATATCTCTGATCACATTCATGAGTGGATACGACAATGACGGTTGATTAAAGCGACCATTCCTGACCAACTATTGGTAGACAAGTTTACTAAATCTCTTTTACCCCCGATTTATCGTGACGTCACCATGGGTGGTGTATTCAATGAGGAAGAATCCATTGCCTGAGCACAATACTTAGATTTGGTTTACTCCTAATCTGGTACTTTGTATGAGTTGATTACAAATGCTACCCATACTCCTATCAATCCATCCAAACCTTCTTCCACGACACATGCAGATGGAGTTATTGGTACCATCAAAACGAAATCCACATCACAGTCGAGAAGAATGGTAAATAGATCTGTTTCAACACCTATTACCAGTTCAAATTCACTCTCCTCTACCTCCCTCCCAACTCAAATATTTGAGGTGAATTCAGTTCAATCTGCCTCTTCACAACAATCCTGAGGTAAGAAGAAAACAAAAAATAAACCCAAAAATAATAATAATAATAATGAACATCCCAAGACACAAAATCCACCACCTGTTATTGAAACGAAACCACAACAAGAACCAAAATTCTCATTGTTATCACTAAAATTTTGTTCGCAAATGGTTATAGGAATCCAACATCTCCAAACACCTATTAGTTCACCTACATCCCAAAAAAAAAGCATTTCCAAAAGGCACAAACTATACAACTGGTTATGAAATTGACATGTGCATAAAAAATAGAGGAAGCACGTGCACGTGCATAGGCCAAAGAAGCCAAAAGAGTGCACATGCGCCCGATGCACGACTGTGTATGATAAAATCCGCACACTCCTATGAATGACACATTTATGGTTCTTGTCATCCCCTCACCCACTTCTGGTTCAACTCCCAATTCGATTTGACCCTCAAATCCGAGCTGAATATGTGTTGAGTCTCCATTTTGACACTTTTAATGCCCTATATTACCATGTATCTGAGCCTATTTTTCCTATGCCATAAGTATATGCTTGACTGTTTCCTCCAAAAACACACCTGATGATCTTGTTCATGTACATAGAGAGGTAACTCATGATTAAGGCATGTTTTGTTTAATTTTCTTGAGTTAATTCGATTAAAATGTTTGATTTTGTATAATCCTAATCATTTGACTCCCAAGCAGTCTATTCTGGTACCTCAGTATTCTAGTACTACAAGCTACAACATAATTCAGTACCAAGTCTATTCCTGTACCCAAAGAAGTTTTTGATATGATATTGTCCGCTTTGCATCCATTCTAGTACCTACACACTCAGCGCCATTCCGGTACCAATTTATGTGCCATTCCGATACTGCCCGTGCACCTAATCTGGTACTCTTATTCACGACTATGTGCATTTCGGTACCAAACCCCTGTTTCCATAATTCACTTGTTGAATGAGTATGTTTATGGAGATTTCAAGAAGTCAGTTGGATTGAAGCCTCTAAATTAGTTTTGTAGATCACAATAGACTTCATCAGTCATGCACTTCGTGTCATGAGGATGATGTCCATCCCTAGAGATTCGATGTGAATACCAATTGTAATATTTTAAAAATTGTTTGATACTTATCCTTAGATCTTGATAGTATTGGCTCACCTTCTTTATAACAGATTTTGTATAGGCGATAGGATATGAATGATGGATGTAATGAAGAAAGTTGTAAGAACTAGATGACAAATATTGTTTTTATGTATGAGATGATGAACTGCTGATTCAATTTACCAGTTGAAGAAATACAAATGATTTGTTATGAAAATTCCTGAGTATAATTAGAACTTTTCTGTCTATCATGTTTTTAGAGGTACCTTGTTGGTTCGGCAAGGGCCCACTGCCCCAACCAAGGTAAACCTTCCTATGTATTCTTTGTGTGATTGTGTGAATATTTAACAGTGGTGTGTTGTTAATGATTTCAAATCCATTTTAAAAGTTCAACATGAAATCATTTGTTTCTAAATTGGTGTGACTAATCAGGTACTAAATCGAATAGATAGTTCCTCTTTCTAATATTGCAGGTTGACATTTAATTGTTTGATGTGTGGTATTGTTAAGAAAATGATATTTTGAGTTTGTGATTATAGTGTTCTCAGTAGGTACAGGAACCAAAGGACTTTATCTCTCATTTTTATATTCCATAATGAAGTCTCTTAGTCATGCTGATCGTTCCTTGTACTATATAAGGTTTTCTTGAATAGAACATAGGTAGAATTGATTTATGTTTCAAGAGTGAATGGAGTTTATTATTAATCACTATTTTTGATTGCTACATGAAACAAGATCTTAAGTTCATCTCTCTAATTCATAAGCATGGAATGAACAAACTTGTCACCTAAGAAAGAACCTTTTGATTGACTATTTGCTTGAGAAGTTTTATTATCAGTTTTATCTTCTAAGTTTGAAGTTGTGTGAGGTATTCATAAATCTTAGAAACAGAGTATTATGTTATTAATTATTTCCTGCTTAATATATATACAACAAACATAAGTAGGTTACATGTTCTCGACACACATAGTGTAACAAATCTTTCGATTACGAATCCCATATTGACATATAAATGAGTGTAATATATTGAATATATTTATACACCAACATTTTGGCGCCATTGTCGGGGAGTTGTAAATGGTAATAGGTAGAATTTTGAATTTTTGATTGGTTTGATGAGTTTGGTTTGGATTTAAGGACAATCTAAGGGTGGAGAGAAGATAGTAAGACGAGAGGTAAGAACCTGCACATCCACTTTGGTGGGGTCAATCCAATGTCAGGTTTTCCTCTTACTTTTGATAGTTAGAAATTTGTGTTTTTGTATTGAAATTTCTTTTATGAGTAGGTATAGGGATAATAAAGGTAGATTTATTTCTCCCAAAATTTCAGAAAAATTAGAAAAACAAATAACAAACCCCCCCCCACACTAATTCATCTAAAATTTGTGTAGAAAAAATTCTCAGAGGAGAAAGCTCAAAGGAAGCAATTGAAGCAACAACCAAAGACACTAAATATGAAGCCACTGTTCAGATTGAAAGCATAAGACAACATGGAAGAGGGGAAGCACTGGCAACCCCATCAGAAGGAGAAGCTAGAAAAGAAACAGAGGTAGTAATAGAGGAAGATGCATATGTTGTTGGGGAGCCACATAAGACATTGGAATAGCTAGAAATACCAAAACATCCAGTGGTTGAAACATAGTATTATGAAATGGTTAAGGAATCCTCGCTATCCTTCCTGATATTTATCATGAAATGGTCAAGGAATTGGGATTGAAATCTCGATTGCATAACAAGGAATCTGAAAGAGGTATCCTCTTCAGGTGGACAGGTTTAGATTGAGATGATATCTCCTATCTCGACCATCTTACAGAATTATGTCCCAAGAAGCCTCAAGGGCTAAGTTGGGGCATACAGACTATCAATCATAATAATAAGTTCACAAGGAGATGAATGCATACACATATAATGACCATTCCACACATAAACCATTTATATATACACATATATATAAACCCATGCATTCATCCATTATTTCAGTTTAATACTCAAAGTAGGAAAACACTTATCAGAACCATAAGACATGATGTGACTACTGAAATGGGTGCTCGTTTCCACCCAACCATAGGCTCAATCACTCCTAATGAATTTACCACTGGCCACCCCCGAGATAGACCACAATTATTTGAGATTGAATCTTTTCTTTTGGATCAAGGAAAGTTAGGAACAAAGGTTACTCTCCTTATCCTGACACACAAATATATAGAGACTAAGGTTACTCTCCTTCTCCCATCACATAAATAGATAGGGATGAAGCTTACTCTCCTTCTCTCATCTCAGTCATAGATAGGGACAAAGTTTACTCTCCTTCTCCCGAGTCAGTCTCTATTTCCTGTCATCAGAACACACTCTTTTTCACAGTTCTTCCATGAACCCGAGAGATCAGTCTCTCGTCTCTGCACTCTTTTGAGGTATTCCTCTTCGCACCATGCCTTCCTTTCTTTCCTTCCTCAACAATATTGCATGTGGCCCAAATTCCCAGTCCGTGGTGTTATATCAATATTTGCCTCACCATTTCTATCTTGCACAGAGGGCCTTTTTCCATTTCCCTATGCAGACTTATCAACCACCTTTTTTGATAAATCCAGATCCAAAATTATATATTTTTCCACATATATGCTTCCTAAATGCTTTTCAATATGTGTATATGCTTGTTTCTCCACTATAGCTTTCGTATATCGGATTTTGTGCCAGAAAATAAAAAATGAGGTTGGGTTTCCATGTCACGACAAATGATCTATGATCTTTGGCCTTCCATATACTGGAAACATTCTGACTCAACCCTTCATTTGCATTCTCGAGGCTATAAGAGCACAATTTTGAGCTATGGAAAAAGAGGAGAAAGCATTCAACTTTGAGAGCAAAGTTACTATGGAGAAATTACTTTATATTTAGTTTGCATCCCTTTGTCCCTCAAGTCTGAACACAGTGTTCAACCCCCAAGCTCTTCCCTTATTGTCAAGAGGATCTCATTATCTCTTTTCTATGAGATTGACTTTGGTGGAAGATTGAAGTGGTGGAGACCCAGTTGGAAGGAACTTGGTTTCTTGGTTTCGAACCATGCTGACACGGAAGTCTGTAACTTTGATACTTCTATTAATCAATTATTAATAGAAATACTCCTTTCTTGTCTTATCGATATCTTGCAAATATATGATTATTATCCATGGGCATGTTTGTAATGTTTATTAATGGATTGCGCTATCTAATGTACTAACTCATTTTATATACTGTCACTATATACTTGCATTGCTTTTTTGTTGAGAACTTCTTGTAGGTGTAAAGCTTTGGGTCAAAGTGCTCAACGATGGAATGACATCAAACAATTGGATCAAGGTAGGCTTCTTCCTTGTATTGCATATCAGTTTATATAGAACATGTTTGAATTGAGTTTATTTCTGCAATCATACCTATTTTTTGTGGTTTACCCTTGGTGATAGAGTATTTTTCCCTTGTAACAGAATTGGTGACTCCACTAGGGCGAGATCTTCCTTCTAAGGGTTAAAGTATTTTTCCTTCTTACATTGCTCTTTTTCCTTTGTATTTCTTGTCGTATCATAGTTGGATAGAGTCTGTTCACTTTGGGTTTGAGTTTTCATCCTGTTAACCTTGCCTAGCCTTGTTTTAAAAGATATACACCCCTTTTTCCATGAAAACCGTGTGTACACGCTTGTTGTCCCACTACAAGAGGCATATATAAGCCCTTTTCTCTTGAACAAGAGCGTATACCACTTTCCCCTTTCTTGTTTTCTTGGATAATTGAGCCTTATTAGGACTCTGTGGTACCTGTTGAGATTATCTGGGATGACAAGAAACCTTTTTGGAGTTGAATTTTTGGGCGGCATCTTTCTCTTTGTTTTCTTCTTTTTTATTTGTCCCTGGTAGTTGGGTTGTCTTCTTAGCTTCTTGGTATTCTGCTCAAGTGATTGATTTTATACACAGTAGAAGTTATATATCAAGTCGCTTATCAGTCCATGCATTTTCTTTTTAAATACATTGAAAATACAAAAAAATAGGCATTTTGCATTGGTTGGTATTTTTGGCTTTGAACCTTTATCATTAGCTTATCACATTTAGCGAAACATTGCATTTTACTTCTGTTAGCGATATTTATTGTAAGGGGGTTAGAATGTAAGAGAATGGGTTAAAACCCACTTGTCCTAAGTTTTGAATGTAAATGTGCCCGTGGTAAACAACGAATGGATCTGGACGGTTCGCATCCACGTGCCCAAATCAACGGCACATATGAAATTCCAGACCCCACCTGCCTTTCTACCTTTAAGC
>JZKD02S0672021.1:146474-175224 GCA_000966675.3 Picea glauca | reverse complement strand
TGGTATGCAGAACTATAATGCTCAGTTCGCACCTTGGATCTCTATCCATTTTTCTGTTGATATGCCTTCCCCCATGCAACCCTCTCCCTAGCCCACATATATGAATTCTAGCATTGGACCTGGGGGCACCATGGCTCCGATAACTACTTCTTCATTTGATATGAGTCGTGTCCCCGTGGGAGGTCAGAACCTTCCTCCCTACAGATCCAATACTAGCTATGATATTTCAGGAGCTAGTACTTAGATGGGTGCCTATCCCACTTATTACACCCTACCCATGTATCTTTTATCTTCCATGTCGGTCCCTTTAAACACTTTTTCTGTACCAAATCCTCAAATACCCCCAGGTCTTCCAAAAGGGGAGAATCAATTTTATAATTCAGGCTACCCTCTTTATGGAACCCCTTCACAAGGAGGCAACATATATCCTCACTCAAATAATTCTTATCCTACCTTGGTCTCTCCACAGACCCCAGTGACAATGCCCATCCAACCCTCATTGGACCATTTTGGCGTAAACCAACATCTTTTGGCTAGGGCAAGAGTTACACCAAGATCCCGCCTGGCTTGCAATTTTTCAGAATCCATATTTCCCTAGACAGTGGACTCAAATGCCACCATCAATCACCAAACTAGTCACTATCATTCATACTCGTGATCCATCTCCAACCTCTACCAGTTATGTTGGAGATGGGTCGACTTCTTCTACCAACTACGTCGACAACTTGCCCACAAATTCTACCAATTATGTCGGGGGCATCGTTCTCTTATCCCCGAATCATAGCCATGTCACGTCTCCCACCTCTATTCATCATATAGGAGGTGACTCTCTGTCCCTTGCTAGTTATATCTAGAAGCCCAGACACCTCAGATGTAAGCCTAAATTATTTTGCAGGACCTGGAAGGAAGTCACCTTACTCGTTTGTGTCCAATTATTGCCGAGATACTAGAAGCATAGGGTTCACCCAAGAGCCATTCAAATTTTGAGGCATCCATGGTTTCTCTTCACAACACTTCCCCCTTGATCATCTCGGTGGTTCCACTGATGAAACCTTCTCCCAACCTCACCCCCTTTGTTAAGGGTGAAGCATCTCTTGCCCCCGTTACTATGCATCCTCTTCAACCTATAATTGAAGAAGTGGCCACACCAGTGCAATCTCTGGTTAACCCTACTCTCCTTGAAGAGAATGACACACCTTTCAGCCATGTCATCAACTTTCCACACCCTCCCCCTTTTGAACAAGAGATATTTATTCTTCCCTTGAATGGTCTCCCTCCAAGTCATGACAAGGTTCCTTTTGATTGGGACGACCTGATGGGACATCCCATTTTCCCACCTATGTATTTTCCATTAAGAGATATTATTTGAACCATCACAGAGACTGTATCATCCATTAGCACTTTCTCCTCCTCAACTTGGAGAGCTTTGGGATTTCCCAAGCTTTTTTCAGTGATCCACAGGATACTGACTTTCAACAGAAGGCTGGGACGGGAGCCTTAGCCTCCCCCTTTATATGTTGATTAAACTCCAAAACACGAGTCTATGTTAAGCTCTTTTCTGACTCGTTACTAAAAATTGAAAATATCGCCGAGTGATTTGTCCCTTTCACACTCGTTAAAATTGGATTTTAAAGATCATGAATCTTAGTTAAGCTCTTTTCCGACTCGCTATCAAAAATGGAAAAGATCACCGGGTGAACTTATCTTCTTCACACTTGTAAATTGGATTTGAAAAGACGTCTATTTGGCACAAGTTTACCCCTTTTTCACACCAAGTAGACTAAAAAATATAAAAAAGGACATTTTTTAGCGTTAAATTGTGATTGCATCTCATGCCCTTGCTTGCAGTATTGAGCCTTTAGCCAGTTCTCGCTTTGCATTATAAACCATGGCCCAAGCAGTTTTCATCCTCAACCAAGCAGAGCCTTGTCTATATCCTTTGCAATTTGACACCCTATACCCTGGAGGAAACATCACCCTAAGTGTCCATATCTTGCATGCATTTCCTTTCATTGAACATAGGTACGTTCCACTGCTGGAACTAGTTTTTCTTACTTGCGACACTCATTCCTTCCTCTGTATTATAGCATTCACTTGTTATGAAAAAACAAAAAAGATGAGCGGGAAGGGAGTACTATATTGTAATTGGAAACGTTCGTGTCACCTTTGAATGGAGCACAAAGTTATTGAGTCCTTGCACCATCATAATTTTGGGTTTAGCATGGCCTTAGGAAGCTGATCTCATTACATAATTTTCTCTACCGACTGGTTAATCTTCCAACCATTATAGAGAATATTATGGATGCCTCCTACATCTAATTGTCAAATCATTAATTCTATGTTTCTAGAGTCCACCGTATGTCTCAGGCTCTTGTTCAAAGGAAGTCTATCAACCTGTGTCGGCCACTCCTCAGAAATCTTGACTTCGCATGTCATCCATACCCTTAGTTTGTCTCAGAATCACATGATAATTTGGTATTATGATGCACTCTAACCCTACTTGCATCATTGGTAGGTCACCTTGAACCCAACAATACACATTTCATCATGGGTTGTTGACTGGGTGGTTTCCGTTGTGTTTGATGACAAGACATCTATTCACACTTTGGGATTCATGCAATGCCTTGGATGCCATTAGCCTTATTGGTGGTTTCCTTGCCTTCACCAACAGTGTTCATCACTGGCTTCTATTCAGAGGGTCTTTTTCGTGTACCACTTGCATTTGTAACACGCAAGAGACGCACAGGGTCATTGGTTCATGAACATGTTCTTCGTCCGATCTCCACCAAATCATGAAGCTCCTACTTTGTTCCTCATGATGACTGATGAGACATGCCTTAATTCTCTCCTTTCAGCGGGTCTCTTTCCATTGACTTCAACTCATGTATTCTGGATATGAGACTTAGAGTTTTATGAGTACCTTGAGGTTTGCAGTCATTAGTGGCAGGCTCTCTTGCCATTGATAGATGGTAATACATCAATGTCTCCTGATCAATGGATCTCTCAAATGTTCGACACCAGCTCCTTTATTCACATTTGTAGATATTTACTCGGTGCCTTGATACCTACTTTCATCATTGGCAGGCTATCTTGCGTTTGTTAACGGTATACCTCAATGAAAAATAATCAAACAATGTCTCATCATGTTCGACCTCAACTCATTTATTCACATGATGTAGACTTGCACCATTGGTGTAAATTCTAACCTTATACAATATCTACTGCAAACTGATATTCAGAAAAGAACAGAAAAGATGCAATGGCAAATACAAACATTACACAGAGATTTTTTCACCTGGAAACCCAAACTGGGAAAACCAACATATATTATATTGATACACATTGTGTTACATTGTTTACAATACAATATACATATAGGAGCCAGGGGCATCCAAAACCCTAATCCAATGACTTGGATTAGTCCAAAACCCTAATTCCTTAACTGAAAATAGAAAAACCATCGGCAAAAACCATGTGCCGAAAACCACCTAATATCATGTGGTCCCGGAAATATGTCGTCCCGAAAATATGTCGGCCCGGCGATAATATGTCGGCTCGAAAACCGGCAAAATAATGTCGCCCAATTTTTTTTTTTTTCGGGTCCCCTGCCCCCGAACCCCCCCGCCGGGGGCTCTGCCCCCCTGCACCCCCCCTCTCACCCCCCTACGCGCCCGACGCAGGCGCTCAGACACTACTACTCGTGCAAAGAATATAACACATACCCAACAATTGGCATATTGTATTGAAGACTTGAAGGCATCACTTTGTAGACACAACTTTCCTGAGATGTTGCTTCCATTTCATTGGACCAGTACCTTTTTGAATTCAGCGATCATGGTAGATTAGATTGTACTACATGGTATACAGATATCTTCAGATTGATTTTGAGACTGGTTTCACTGGGCCTTGTTCGTGACTATGAAAACTATTGGCATATAACCCCATTTATATTTGCCCACTCATGGCCATGAACACTTTTTGGTATATTTTCCACATGGATATCCATTTTATTTTTGGCAACCATGTATGCAAAGTCAGTACATAATGTAATGAGCAATTGATTTCATCTAGCTGGTTCTCTACCACTCCACTTCTGGGTTATTTATAATGTATTTTGGCCATCGCAGATACTCCTTTGATCTCACACATTAGGGGGCATCTGTTATAACAGGATATGCCTCACCATTGCTATCTTGCACAAAGAGCCTTTTTCCATTTCCCTATGCAGACTTATCAACCCCCTTTTTTGATAAATCTAGAGCTAAAATTATATATTTTCCACATAAACACTTCCTAACTGCTTTGAAAGATGCATATATGCTTGTTTCTCCACTACAACTCACGTATATCGGGATTTGTGCCAGAAAATGTAAAATGAATTCGGGTTTCCATGTCATGACAAATGATCTCTGATCTTTGGCCTTCCATATACTGGACACATTCTGACTCGGCCTTTAAGTTTCATTCTGGAGGCTATAAGAGCACAATTTCAAGCTATGGAAAAAGAGGAGAAAGAATTCAACTTTGAGAGAAAAGTTACTATGGAAAAATTACTTCATATTGATTCTACATCCCTTTGTCCCTCAAGTCTGAACACAGTGTTCAGCCCCCAAGCTCTTCCTTTATTGTCAAGAGGATCTCATTATCTCTTTGCTATGAGCTTGCATTTGGTGGAGGATTGAAGTGGTGGAGACCCAGTTGGAAGGAACTTGGTTTCTTGATTTCGAACCATGCCAAAATGAAAGTCTGTAACATTGATACTTTTGTTAATCAATTATTAATAGAAATAATCCTTTCTCATCCTATCGATATCTTGCAAATATATGATTATTATTCATGGACATGTTTGTAATGTTTATTAATGGATTGCGCTACCTGATGTGCTAACTCATTTTATATACTGTCACTATATACTTTCATCGCTTGTTTGTTGAGAACTTCTTCCAGGTGTAAAGCTTTGGGTCAAAGTGCTCAACGGTGGAGCGACATCAAACAATTGGATCAAGGTAGTCTTCTTCCTTGTATTGCACATTAGTTTATATAACACATGTTGGAATTGATTTGATTTTTGCAGTCATACCTGTCTGTTGTTGTTTACCCTTGGCCATAGAGAGTTTTTCCCTTGTAACATGTGGTCAGGTCTGAAATCCTTATATATGGGCACTCTACCCCATCCCCTCATTAACTCTTGAGGAGGTATTCCCACCTACCTGCCTGACTGTAATGCATTATTGGGTCAGAGCATTATTCTGAACCTGAGCGATTAAATCCATCAAAGTAATGGTTCAGTGGGGGTTTAACTCAACCATTCCCAGTTTCCCTCACCATATGTTTCATAGCATATGTGGTCTCTCTTAGCACACCCCCCCTTCCAACATCCATTCAAAACTTATCCATTTTCTAGTAAATAACATAATTTACATTCATTGACCTTTTATGAAAAGGTCCATCAAATCAAACATTCACACATATTGAGCCTTCTATAGTCTCTTGGCCCATATAGTTATATTTACAAACTTGGGGAAACATGGGTGTTACAGTAAAGTGCCTTATGGTCGACACAATGATCGATGATCTAGCATACTGCAACTAACGTTTGGCTAAATTGAGGTAAATTCGAGAAATGATGGGTGTAATGGCCATATTCTAAGCATATGGTGCAAGTGAAATTGGTTCATAACCATTTCTTGCATGCAGTTGAAGACTCCATAGTAGTAGATGAAGTACTAGGTGGAGTGGTGAGCAATGGGGTTGCTTGAGGGAGCTAGATAAGATTGCATAATTCAAGAAGAGTAGGACATATGTTAGTGGGGTGTCCTTCTCTTTCACATAGTGCGCAAGGAGGTTTTTCTTGGGGGGAGATATGACCTCATTCTTCCTTTGTCTTCCCCCATTGGTGGTGTTTCCCCCAGGTGGGGGTGTCATCGGTGTGGTGGGATCATGTACTGGAAACTCCATCGATATTCCCTTTATCTGAGGAGGGAGAGATGGTGTAGGAACCATGGAAGGTGGATGAAGATACCATACAGGGATGGTAAGCACCATGTTGGGAAGTGTGAGAGTAGCAACTACCTAGAATGCTTGGAATCCAAGTGGGGTTAGAAGAAGGGGATTTGGGTAATGGATTGGGGGACTATCTCCCGAACTGGTATTTTCCCCTGGAGGGGGGGGAGGAATTTGGGACACGTTGTTTGGTGGTAGCTTCAGGGAATTCTTGAAGTAGTAGCTCTTCAACTGGTGGAACTTTGATGCGGGGAGGGGCTTTTGTGATAGGAGTAGTGTCTCCGATATCGGTTCTGTTAGAGGAAACCACACACACTTGTGCTGAAATGGAAGGATGTAGGAGGGGTGGTGCTCCATGATAAGTCCCTAAAAAGTGGGGCTCCTTGAATATTCCCAGACCCATGTCGATGACCGAAAAATCATCATAACTGGTTTGGACAAGGGGGAGGATGTTATCAATGTTGGTAGAATGATTAGGCTCATAATGTGTAATTTGGTCGATGGTGACGATTTTCCTGTTATCGGGGAACATCATTGCACGAAACACAAAATAGGTTAGAACCTTCATAGCATAAATGTATGTACACCTGAACAATATATTGTAATCAAGTGGGGCATCAATAACCTGGATGTCGATCAAGATGGTTTTTCCCCCAAGTTTGATGGGGACATTTTGGAAGATCGCTTCAGGAGATGATGGTCAATCGTCATAAGCTCTAAGGGTGATGGAAGATGGTACTAGCTTAGGTGAGACAAGTTTTTTCCATACGATTTTGGACATGATGCATGTGGATGCACCTTCATCGATGATACACCGATGAACTGTGTTGTTCTGAATCTTAACTGGTATCTAAAAATCTACCAAGACGGGGATGTGTGATTCCCCATTATCTATATCAAAGGTGATGTGTCGAGTGTCAGCTGGGTCGACTGCCCCCAAGGCAGAAAGCAAGGATTTTCGATGAGATGGACGGGTTTGGAGGACTTCCAATACATACATGGCTATAGGAGACTATGTTAATTTGTTGACCATACTATAGTTATGGGATTCCCTAGCATGAGGGTTATGTACATTCCATCGTAGAGGTATGCATGGTATATGAGGATTGGGGTCAGTGTTAGGGTGTGGGATCACCAATGGTGGTCCGACTGTATCTAGATATTTTACCAAGGTGGTAGGGGTAGATTCAGGAGCGACTCCATATTGATGACCACGCATTTTCATAACAACCTCTTCCTCACTGGTAAGGAGGATATTACAGTCAACCAGATTTCCAGGTTGAGTGGAGCTTGAGTTTTGATACTGCCCCAATTGGGGTGGAGCAGGGTGTACCTCATATTGGGTATTTATAACACCCTGGTGTGGAATAGGTTTTTGCAACACAAGTGAAGGTGGTGGTTGCAAATACTATTGCGGGGTGTACTGGGGGGCAGGCGATGCTAGAGGGCATTGAGGGTTCATGGATGCTTTCATCCATTTGAAATAAAGAATTTGGGGGAAGTGGTGAGTATAATGTCCATAATCGCTACATAGAGTGAAAGGGAAGTTAGTCTTCAGGTGTTTTTTCCTCCCTTGGTGTGGTTGAGTGTTATTATTCCCCCCTTGGGGGTTTTGGTTTCCTTCATTCTGATTTCCCTAGTGGGACGGTTTTGTTGGGGGTTATTCCATCTTGGTCCTGGGTTGTTATTATTTCATTTTTTCCCTTTATTATTGGAATTATTCGGATGGGACGTATTTTCCATATTCAATTGTTCAAAAGTTTGAACCTGTTGAATGGGAGAGGGATGAAAAAAATTAACGTCGCCATGTAGTTGTCTTGGTGGGGGAGCAACTTGCTGGGGAGGGCCAGGAAATGCAAAATATGGATTTTTTTTTGGAGACGATCCATAGGGTGTGTAGGAACTTGAGGTACTTCCCCCACTATTGGGGTTATATGTGGGGGTTGATGGTGAACTCGTACTTGGTTGAGAGACTGGATGCATCATGGGTACCGATGGGGGTGTCTGCAACGTCTGAGATGGAACAACATGATAGGATTGTTGGTGAGTGGGAGGAGGGTAATAATATGCTCCTCCATAAGGTTGAGGATATTGGTTTTTCCCATAAGAAAGTGATGGGTGTCTGTAAGGGTTTCGGTGTGTCATAGAACCAAACAACCCATCCGTAGCGTGAGAAACCCTAGGTTTGTCATGGCCAAATGGTAGGGGTCTAGGTGCATCAGAAAATAATGTGTACAAGTAACCCAATTGAGCATATATGAGGTCAAATTGTTGGGCCTTGCTGATGGCCTCTTCCTTTGATTGAGGAAAAGTGGATGCTACATCTTTGGTAATCACAAAGACGAGCGATTTAAGAAACCAATCAAGATGGTGTTCTTTGGTGGTTTCTTCTTTACACAAACTATGTCGCTGTCACCATTCATGGATGTGGTTGGCGATATGGATAACAGTGGTTTGTTTGAACTCAGAAAGAATTTCTAATCAATTTCATGATGAATTGGTAGTTGAAAAAGGGACAAAAAGGCCTTGGCCAATGATTCAAAGGTTTTATGCGACCTTAATTTTTTGTTCACATACCATTTGGATAATGAACCAGTGAGAGTTAATTAGAATAACCTTAAGTGGATGGAATCATCCATGATATTGTCTGAATATCACCATAAGTGGAGGGTCATAACATGGTTGGCGGGATCTTCCCATGGTTTTTCTTCAAAATTTGGGATGTCTGAAGGTAACTTGTTATGCATTTTGTGGAAAATGTTGTTCATGAAAACAAATAATTTTTTGACCTTGTACTTCTTCAAAAACTAAAAATGAGTTAACTTGATAGAACCTTGGATATACGAGATCCTAAAAATCATTATGGAACCATGAAACTTCTTCATTTTGAGTACCAACAACAAGAAAATTTGGAACAATAGCTTCTTCTTTAGTAGGGGGACAATAATCTTCTGCAAAGACATCATCATTGAAAAATTTGAAAAAAGTCATGGCAAAGTCATTTTTCTGCTCATGTTGACAAGGATTAGGATGTAAATCAATTTCCTCTTGTTCATCCACAGTATCATGTTCTACAACATTCCACTCATCATTCCCAATTTGATCAGATAATGTACCACAATCTAGAAGGTTATCTTCTACTTCCCGAGCATAAAAAGAAATATGTTGCAAGGTAACATACCTCCTCTCCATTAGAAGAAAATCTAAATTTGAATGAAAGTTGGTCACATAACATAGCTTGGAAACAACTTTAGAGGGTTGGATATTTTTAGGCATCTTGTGGTAAACATTATGAAATATTTTATTGAACATGGAGATAGTGTTATCTTTCTATCTTTTCATGGCATGAAACTATGAAAGACGCAAATCCCTAGACTTCCTCCCACCCCAAAACCTCAGAAAAACATCACTCATTTCTTCCCATGAACTGATCTATTCGGTATACAAATGCCTAAAACATTCCTTGGCATTCCCTTATAGTGATTAAGAAAAGGATCTCATACAAACATCATCATTATCAACTTCAAAAGGGTCAATGCAATTCTCAAAATCTTGGATGTGTTTTTCAGTCATGAGGTTATCAGATTTCCCATCAAACTTAGGAAGATACTTGTAATCTTTTAGAGGAAATTCATGAAGGAAATATGACAATTTTAGTGGTCTATATCTGTCTTGGATCTTGGAGGGTTTCATATTAGGTACAAGAGGTATGATATCACCCTTGATCTCTTGAGGTTCACAAGACTGGTCATGATCATCATATATCTCGGATGCAAGATCTTGGTCATGCTCAACAATGTAATAAGAAGGATATACAATTTTCAAAGAAGGATATTCAAGTGTAGATTTATGGTGTTAATTAGAATGAAGTAAACAATGGAAAATCATCTTTATATCTTAAGGAAAGGAAAATAAGTAATTGATTAAAAATAATAGTACATCTTGAAGAAAACTCAATCTTTGGTGCTTGGTTCTTTGTCCTTTTATATTTTTGTCAAATGAGCTTGTCCTCTAGTGGAGTCATTGAATTTGGTTGAAAATTGATTAGATTTACCAGGGGAATGCTACACAACCTCTTTTTGTTTGACCTTTGTTCACCATTAGAAGTCAAATATGATCTTTGTCATTCTTTCCTAGGGAAGATTTCACCTTCAATCCCCACCAATGACGCCAAAATGTTATCACTCTATAAATTTCCTTGGTTGCAGAAGAAAATCCCTGAGGTAACCACAAATCTAATTTTAGACTGGAAGCTAGCTTCTTTCCAGTACAAAGAGGCATCTCTCCTACTAGTTCTTCAATCAATACAAGGGATGAATTTTATGTGGATGAAAATTTTATGAAATGGTTGGTAGGGATGAGAGAAACACCCAATGGGCATGGATTCATCAATGAGACATTAATGTTAAAGATCACAAAAATGGTTACATGAATATCAACCTCAGAGGTCTGTGTGCAATCTAAATGCTAGACTTAATTTAAAAAAATGAATTGATGAATAGGGGAAACAAAATAAGGCAAAATACAACATTGTTACAATGAATTATGCATCAAATTATTTAGATTGAAAATGAGATTTGGCATGAAGGAATAGAGCATGAACCATGAATTCTAACCCACACAAGATTTATCCACATAGAAAAGAAAAACAATAAATGAAAACAAATTAAAGAGTATATAACACAAGAAAACTAACTCCAAATAGCCAACAAAAGGAATATCTAAAATATATAGTCCAAATACTTATGTCTGAGAGATTTATATTAATATCATAAAATATTACAACACCAATAATCTCCTTCTTACTCAACTCTCGAACCATTTTACAATCCTCTTCATGATAATATATAGAATTACATTTCAATCTAACTCAATCAGGTCGAAATAGTTAGGGTATCACATTCAAGGATTTACAAATTAACTCTTGTTTTTTAGGGTATAGTTTTTAACTAATTAAATTTGGAGAAAATATGGAAACATAGGATGTAAAGATCCCTTAGAATCTCCCAAACCATGACACATGTTCAATAAATGAGAGAGGTTTTTGTAGATGAACTCCTTCGTAAGAAAAACATATTTCCTTTTGTTGATATTGATTACTATCTACTCGGAATCTGAGATTGAAGTTGACTTCAACGACAATCATCTACAGGAAAGTTCACAACGAATATGGTAATTTCACCTTTTCTCCCAAATGGTGATCTAGGTTTGGCTGATTTTTTGTCAGAAAATTACCGACACTATGATGCCTCTCCGCTAATTTTTTTGGAAAAACCCAGTTTTTTGTTTTAAATATATGATGAAAATAAAATTTCACAACAACTAGGAAACGTGCTGTGAAAAGTCTATTTCAGTAGTTTCGCAACAAAAGTTGTTGGGAAATCTCTGTTATTGCTTGGTGATGCTACAAAAATCCTTCATAAATAATTCCATTGCTTGGTATCCTATGTCAATTCCCCCTTTTAACTGTTGGTTTCTTCCCAAAGGAAATTCAATCGTTGGATCATGGTCAAACTACAATTTAACCAGATTAGGAATTTGGTAATGAAAATCAATTTTTTGATGGTTAATGTGCATCAAAGTTTGTAGTAGACTTTGTGGTGATAGTAACCATGATTGGAATGGATTTAAAAGTTTCCATTTGAACAAACCCTTGATCCCTTCCAACTTAGGCAGTCACATTATCATTGAACTTAATGATATTTTCACGATTGTCAATCAACAATGGTGCAGAAGGAACTTTCTTTAGTTGAGATCTGCATTTTATGTGTGATATCGATGCCACATGGGACTACGCATGATAATCAAGGCCCAAAATATTTTGATAAACAATACAATAAAAACATTTTCACCTTGTACATAGAAAAACATTATGCTACAAAAAATACCATAGCGCTACATAATTGACCATAAATATGCAATGCTCTACCAAAACACCATTTTTTCCAAACTTTTGTCGCTACAAATATGAGTGTTAACACCTCCTTGATATTGATTTGTATTTTATGAGAAGAATGAAATGAATACACATTATTAAAATGTTCTTAACACATAATAACAGAGATACAGTAAAACCGATTTTCTATTCAATAAGGAAATAAGCTGAAACTGTAAAATGCAGCGGAAAACAAGCTTGCTGAAATGGTGGCGGCTGATCTCTGAGAAGAGATGTGACAGCTGCGCTCATTAACAAGAATCCCATTACAATGAGGATCTGAAGGCCTTTTTACAATAAAAAAGAATGTCAAAAACCATAGACATCCAAAAACCTAACCCTAGGAGATGAAGTGCCAAAAGTCATGTGGGCCATGTTTGGGTAAGTTAGTACATCAACTTCTTGGGGTCATAACTTTTGCATACAATATTTGTTTTAGGAGCATGATAACCCATTGGAAATGTCTATCTGAGGACGACACATTTTGTTGCTATCTATCAAAAACCATTTTTGACTGTGGTGAGCCCTAAAAACGTTGTTTAGGGCCTCAAAACGGCCCCACAAGTTAGGGACCTGAAAACTAGGAAAATAAAACTGCCAAACTGGAAAACTGTCAAAATGAACTAGTTGGAATAGGTGGGAGGCCACCGCTATACATATGGATCAATCCTCCCCCCTTAGGAAGAAATGGTCTCCATTGTGTTGAGTTCCCCCATCAGATGAGGAAATGTCTGCTAAATTTGGCCTTGGGTGAGCCACTTGCCTTGGTGCAGGAGATTCCTTGCTTTGACAACTCGATAAAGTTGGATCCTTTGTTGTCGGGTGCCCTTGATATATGTGTCCACAATATGATCATTGGATTCTTGTTGCGTGCATTTAGGGTTGAGATCTTTTTGTTTCAACTACTCTGCTATCTCTGAGGTGTCAAATAATGGTGGGAAATATGGTCGAAGGAGAGCCATGTTGAAGACTGGGTGCAGGCCAAGGAAAGGGGGAATGTTGAGTGAAAAAGGATTGTCACCCACATCCTTGGTGATGGTGTATGTCCCATTCCAGAGTGGTCGAATCTTCCGATGGGGCCCTGTAAGGTGTTATTTCTGTTGGTGCAACCAAACTTTGTCGCCCACCTAAAACTTATGTGGCACCCGGTGTTGATCATGGCGTTGCTTGTACTTGCCATTGGACTTCTGTAAAATATCTTGAACCTATTGGAAGATGTCCTGGATCCACTCAATGAACCGGGTGGATTTATCATATTCTGGTGGAGCAGGGGACAATTTAGTCAAGGTGGTCGCCAGGGTTAGTGAAACATCCATGGGGCTAAATGGTTGTAATACCAACCCCCCTGAAAGGGGTTGTATGCAGTTGAGCTATGTAGGGCTCAGTTGTAGCTATGTTGGACATAATGAATAATCTCATCGCATGTGCAGGGGTTCTTGGAATTGTACATGCATAGTATATGTACGATCATTTGATTGACGACCTCAATTTGGCCATTTGTCTGGGGGTGGAAGGCAGTGGATTTGGTGAGCTTGGTATCCAGTAGTGACCAGAAGCTCGACCAGAATGTGATGAGGAACCGACTGTCCTGATATGATAAAATGGTTTGTGGGATCCCAAAGTGTACCTAGAAGTTTTGAAATAAGATCTTGGCAGTGGCCTCTTCAGTGATATTCTTCTTGCAGGCGACCATAATCGCCATCTTTGAAAAGTGATCAACAACCACGAAAACACAGCCAGTGCCCCTCGACATGTATTCCATTGAGATGTATTCCCAAGGATTTTCAGGAGTAGGCAGAGGGGTCTACATGCCCTGTTTCTTAGTGGTCATCTTGGAAATAGCACAGGTGGTGCAGGACCTAATATGCTTGTTGATATCCTGTCGAAGTTTTAGCTAGTAGAAATGGTTTTGCAACACTGCTACTATCTTTTCAAAGCCAAAGTGTCCTGCCATCCGACTGTAGTGAGCTTCCCAAATAATTTTCACACACTCACTTGATGGAACGTAAAGATGGCCATGACAACACAACAACCCATCCTAAATATGGAAATTAGCGACCACTAAGTTTGCTCCCAAGATTTGGTAGGTGTTGGAGAAGTCAAGGTCCGTCTCATAGATATGGGGCCATCCGAAGGTCTCATGGTTGTAAGAGTCTAGCACTGTGGTGAGTGTCACAACTGGAGGTTGGCTAAGGAAATTAGTAATTTGGTTGGTACTTCTTGTTTTATACTTTATTTTGAGGTGGAACTTTTGTAAGTATGTGGACCACTTCTGATCGCGGTCATTCTACAATTTTCCTTGGGTCTGCATGAACTGTAGTGGCTTGTGATTAGTGTGGAAGATTTTATCCTTCCCTAGAATGTAATGTCTCCACTAGCAGTAGGATTGCACAATGGAGTACATTTATTTTTCGTAAGTAGGGTACTTACGATCATCATCTGATAGTTTATCACTATGATACGCCACAGGGTGCCCATGTTGAGTGAGAAAAATTCCCATAACATAGTCTCAAGAGTCTGTCTTGATCTCAAAGGGATGTTGTAGGTCCCGTAATGAAATTATTGGGGATGAGCACAAACGCTGCTTCAATTCATTGAAGGATTGTTCTTGGTACAGGCCCCACACAATTTTTTCCTTACCTCCACCCATGGTTACTTGGATGAGGGCCCATGCGATATGAGATAATCCCAACATGAACCTGCGATAGAAATTGGTGAGGCTAAAGAAGTTTTGAAGCTCAGTGAGTGTGGTTGGGGATGGCCAGTCATGGATGACCTAGATATTGTCTGGATCCACATGCACACCGTGATGATAAATGATGTAGCATAAGTAATGGACCATGTCCATGCTGAAGGAGCATTTTTCCAAGTTTGCATATAGTTTGTGCTACCTCAGGGTGTGCAGAACCTGCTGAATATGTTGCAAGTGTTCCACCCAAGTCTTGTTGTAGATGAGGATGTCATCTAGATACACCACTAAAAACATACTAGTGAAAGGTCATAGGATATCATCCATCATCATCATAAAATTTCTTGGAGTATTTATCAAACAAAAGGGCATGACCAACCATTCAAAAAGACCTTGTTTTTGACATTAAGGTGGTATTTGATACATCTGTCTATTCTATTGGGACTTGGTGGTAGCCGGAATTCAGATCAATATTATTGAATTATTTTCCCCCCATGATATGATCAAGGAGGTCATCAATTCAGGGAATCGGGTACCAAATCCGGACTGTGCTTTTATTCAGGGCCCGATAATCAATGCAGAGTCACTAGGTCTCATCTTTATTCTACACCAGTACGATTGGGATCCCACAAGGTGATGAGCTATGATGGATGTGTCCCTTATAGAGAAGTTCTTAGATATTCCTCTTTATATCCTTGTTTTCTAAAAAAGAGTGGCGATAGACTGACCCATTGGGTAGCGGTGCGCCTAGGGTCATATCGATGGGATGCTTGACCTGGTAGTGCAAAGGTACCCCAGTAGGAGAGGAGAAGATATCTAGGTATTCTTCCATGAAATTATTCACTTGATTATGTTGTGTGGAGATATCAGTCATGGAGGCCTTGGATGTGGCTGTGATATTTCACTTACTTTGAGAGATAATCAGGAAGAAGAAAATTTTCCCGGTATGAGAGATGCCCATCCTGCATTATTGGGTAGAGATCAAGGAAATAAAACTAGGATGGACTACCTCGGGTATCCTGTACAATTTCATGTTAAAATTGATAATAAAACTATGAGGCATGGAATCATATACAACATGGTGTTTCCATAAATAAGGTTGGCCCAAGATAACATTACAAACTTCGAGATGAGCGACATCACAAAATACCTCATCTTTGAAGGGCTTGATGTAGTACGACAATTGACATTGTTGGCTGACACAAAGACCACTTCCTTGGAGGAGCGATCTAATGGTGTAGGGATGCGGGTGTGGTGTTGTCGGAAATGCCAGCTTCTTGATGACCTTTGCTGATATGCGGTTCTTCTAGCTACTTCTATCAATGATGAAGTGCAGTGGGGTGCCTTTTACCCACATCTATGAATGGAAAAGGTACTTACCTTGTTCTGGCTCATCTGGTTCACCAGGCTGGAGCTTGGTAGTAGCAACGATGGAACTTGGTTCTATGTCAATGATCCATATTCCCCTTTCTTGTTCTAGCTCAGATTTAGAACTCGCATTTTCTTCATAGGTTTTCATTTCGGCCACCGACGACTTCTTTGAGCAACAATCAATAGTGTTATTCCAAGGGCTCTTATGCAAGTCACACCACTTCCCGGTATCCTTCTTTGTATTTCTGGTGCCCTTCCTTTCTTGTGTCATGGACTGGTTGTCCTGAAACTTTCCATCTTTTCTTTGTCCTTTGTTCTATAGGTTGGGGACGCCCTTTCCTGGTTTTTTTTGTGAGGGGTTCCCAAGCCCAGATTGTCACATCTTTTTTTTAAGATTCTGCTCGATTTTGACAACATATCGATAGTCTCCGCCGAAGGAAAATATGTCAAAAAATTCCATTTCATTCTGGATGTATCAATACAGAGAACCATGATACTTGAGCACCATATGTCATTCTGAATATTTGATACCCATATTGGTGCACAGGGTATGGATGATATTTATGAAATCTGGCACTGCTTGGTCTCTTTCTTATCGTAGTGTAGTCTTGTTAGCGTCAAAAGTCACTCCTGCATTGCAGCAAGAGCAGAGCCATATGCCCATCAGTTTAATGTCACTATTTGTTTATAAAATGGATGATCAAATGGAAGTAAACTCATAACAATATCGTCTCAACTCTGAAACTAGGCTAGGCATGCATGAGCAAGTGAGGTCTTAGATAAAATTCAAACAGTGAGTAGTAATAAGGGTGAATAGGGGGAAGATTTGTATAATAAGAGTGCAAGGGTCTATCATAAACAACAGGTTTCTAAAAGACTGAAGAAGAAATAATTCAAATGCAAGATCCTCTTACATTCAAACACAGAAAACTAGAGAATACAACGATGCAACGATAAATCCTTTATCATAACATAATTGCAACAATTCATGTGAATCAGTCGATCATGAACTCCCTTGATATGAGACAAAATCTTAGATGGAGTAGGAAAACTGTTTGTCATAAAACAAGAAATCTCACATACAGATGCACAACCAGAGAACTAGAATGGTTGTTAAAACTTTACAGTCGGAAGTTTTGCTCTACCATCGATCGATACCAAAATGGTGAAAATGCTTACATATACTCAAAACAACGACAGAAAAAAAATCGAGACATTGCATTAAAAACATTGCGTCTGCATGGATTCTGACAATCTGTGCATGTAGTCTCTAAATGATCATGCACCTATGGCAGACGCAATCGAACTCCTGACAGTCCCATGGGCGAATCAACGTGCTTTTAATTCATCGCCGGACTTTCCCTTTATGGCGAAGATGATGTCTAACCACCACCAACTACCTTAATAACTACTTCCTTGGGATTGGGAGTGGCCTGGCTAACTTGGCACCTTTAAGACGTGGAAGACCCCTCTCGCTGCCACCTGGATTAGCTAAACGGCCTGATGAATAGACGTGGAGGACAACGCGAAGGATGGGGAGGGCGTGATGGAAGTGGTGGTGCCAAGACCATTAGGGTGAGATGAGCGGTGGTGAGGTGTGGGAAATGTTACAGGGGAAGGCACACGACGAAAGGCAATAAGCAGAGGGGGTAGGAGATGAAATATAATGGGCACATTATTAATGGGAGGAAGACGTGGAATTGAGCGGGACACATGGCGGGTGGTGAGTGGATGATGATATGGGGGAGGGTCCATATGGACCGCAAGAGGGAAGATGAACAAATGACGGGGGATGAGGAAGATCTAAAGGGAGCGAGCCTCATCGTACGGTCAGGAGGAGAACATATAGTGGGGGGGAGGATGGTCCACAAGATGACACGATAGGGGGAAGGGCCCATGTTGATTAAACGTAGAGAGGAAAAGGAAGTCTGGATCGCCTGTGCACCATTGATTTGGGCACTCTGATTGCAGTCGTTGGAGAGGTGTGCCCTCGATTCCGGACCCCCCCCCCTCCGCTTAAAGGTACAAAGGCTGGGGGGGTCCAAAATAGCCTTGTGCACCATTGATCCGGGCGCTCTGATCACAGCCATTGGAGAGGTGCACCCTCGATTCCGGACCCCCCCCCCTCTGCTTAAAGGTAGAAAGGCGGGGGGGCTCCAGAATCCAATGTGGGCCGTTGATCTGGTTGCTCTAATTTCTGCTGTCCAGATTTGATTTCCATTTAAAAACAGGAGCATTTTGCATCCTGAACTTAGGGAAAGTGGGTTTTTAACCCATTCCTTCACATTTTACCCCCCTTTACAGGTAATGTCGCTAACATTAGGCTCCATGGGGGATAGAGTCATCCATGTGATGCTCTAAGGACTCTTTTTGCAGATTCAGTGCCTTGTTGTTGGGCTATGGAGTCATTTATTAAGCTGAAAACAAAAACAATATTTACAAAAACAAAAGAGCTGATTGTGGCTCACAAAAAACATTTTTTCAAGAAATGCCCATTTATTGGGCCATTAAAAGCTTCTTTGCCTTCCAAATCCTGCAACCTGTAAGTGTTGTTTGAAAATACTTCAGAGATCTTGAAAGGCCCAAACCAGAGGGCATCAAACTTACTGTGCTTGCCCTTTTCCTACCTGGGTGCATCCCATTTGAGCACCAGATCACCCAGCTTGAAATTTCTCTTTCTGCTCTTCCTGTCAAAAGCCTGCTTGATCTTCTGCTGATGATTATAGGCTCTATTCATGACCTGTTCCCTGGTCTGCTATACCTCCACCATTTGATGAATCCTTCTGACCATATGGTCAGGTTCTCCTTCAAGGTCTTGAAAGAATTTCACTACAGACAATGCGAGTTGAGTAGGACAAATAGCTTTTGTCCCATAAACTAGTTGGAAAGGTGAGATGCTGAGGGACCTTTTCGTTGTCACCCGATCAGCCCATAGAGAAAATTTGAGTTTTGAATCCCAGGCCCTTTTATTGTCTTCCAATAACTTCTTGATGAGCTTGATCAGACTTTTATTGGAAGATTCCACCAGTCCATTTCCTTGAGAATAATAGGGAGTAGAGTGAATCAATGAGATCTCATACTGTTCATAGAACTTGACTAGAGGCTCAGACCAAAAGGGGGGGGCATTATCAGTGACAATTTTGCTAGGATAGCCAAATTTGGCTATGATATCCTTTAGGAGGCTGATAATTACTTTGTGGGAAGTGCTCCTGGTGGGGACAAATTATATCGATTTGGTGAAATAGTCTGTCGCAGTTAGGATCCATCTGTGCTGGCCACTTGAGGGAGGATGAATTTCTCCAATGAAGTCCAATCCCCACTGCTGAAAAGGTGTTGAAACTACTACAGGATTTAATGGCAGAGATTTGAGCTGCTTCTTTCCTGAGAACTTTTGGCATTTGATGCAAGCTCTTATTTTTCTGCAGACATCACGGAATAAAGTGGGCTAGTAGTACCTATCCCGGAGGATCTTATGAGTTGTGGTATTCTAGAAATGATGACCTCCACAAAGACCGCTGTGGAAATCAAATATAACCTTCTGGGATTCTTGCGGGTCCAGGCACCTTAAAAATACCCCTAGAGGGTCCTTCCAGTATAAGGCTTGGTCAATGAGGCAATATCTGACCGCCTTGAGCTTTAAAGCTCTCGCCTTTCTTTTTCCCATTCCATTAGGAGGCCTCAATTATTTCATAAAGTACAAGATATCCTTGTACCAGGGGCATGCTATTAGTGATAGGGCACCCTGAGAATTCTTGTTGGATGACTCAGCTTGCTCATTGATGAAGTTAATCCCCAGGGATTTGCAATTGGATTCAACCAGCAACTTGGCGAAACCCTTCCCCTTTATCAACTTGGTGGGTTTAACCTCCATATCAAACTCCAGGATATTGGCAATCCATTTACCTCTTCTCCCATCTATGTTAGTCTATACGAGGATGTTCTTCACAGAGGCCGAAGGAACGTATGCGGTGATCTTTGAGTGTAAGACATAGACCCTGAAAGCTTTGAGGGATTTCACTAAGGCATAAGCCTGCTTCTCCATGATCTCGTATTGAAGTTCTGCATCTCTCAATGCCTTGCTAAAGAACAAAATGGGTTGTTCTCACCCTTCCTCATTTTTCTACAACAAGACTGTTGCTACTGTATCACAAGAAGCAAAAGAAAAAATTAGGAAATCTTTGGAATAATCAGGACTGATTAGCACAGGTGCCTCATTCAATGCCCTCTTTATTTGGGAAAATTATTCCCTGGGTTCAGTGGTCCATTTCACTTCATTTCCCTTCCTGAGCATGGATGTGATGTGTTTCACCAATTTCACAAAATTTGAGACAATTCCCCTCAGAAAATTTATCTTTCCCAAAAAGGCCTGAACTTCCTTCTTAGATCTGGGAAGTGACAAGGTATGAATTGCCTTTACCCTACTGGGATCAATTCTAACTCCCTCTACTGATACTATATGGCCTAATAGCTTCCCCTCCTTCATATCAAACAAATATTTCTTGGGGTTTAAAGATAGGCCAAACCTCCAACACTTCAGGAAAACCTTCTTCAAGTGGAAACGATACTCCTTGTCTGTCCTGGAGAAGACTGTGATGTCATCTAGATAGATTACCACAAACTAGTCCTTCTCCCCGATGAATGCTATGTCCATGGATCACTGAAATGTTTCTCCTGCATTCATCAATCCGAAAGGCATTTTGGCATACATGAATGTGCCCCAAGGAGTGGTGAAGGTTGTTTTTTCCCTGTCCTCAGGCATGAATGATATATGGTTATAACCAGAAAAACCATCAATCATGGATATTCTGGATGCACTAGTGACCTTCTGCAATATGTGTTCCATGTTGGGCAGGGGATAATTGTCTTTCCTTGAGCTCCTGTTCAGGTTCCTGAAATCAACACAGAGTCTGATTTCCCCACTTTTATTCCTTACTGGGACCAAGTTGGCCACCCATTCGGAATATCTCAAGGGGACAATGATTTGGGCATCTAGCAATTTCTTCACTTCTTTCTCCATGACAGGTAGCAACATGGGATTTATTTGTCTCAGCTTCTGCTTGAATGTCTTAGCCTCTTCTTTCAGTGGGATCTTGTGCTCAATGATAGATGTGTCATACGTCTTGAGGTCTTCGTAGGTCCATGCAAACACATCGGAAAACTCTCTCAGCAACTCTGTATATTTAGTCCTCTGTTCCTTGGTCAAACTCATTGACAACTTGACAAACTTAGGATCCTCCAGTGTGCCAATTTTTCACTCAGCTGTGTCAGCATCATCATCTACAACTCTACCCTTTACTGCCACATCATTTCCATCGAACAATCTTTCTAATAGGACTAGTCCTCTCGGAATGCAATTGCTCGGTAGCTGAATAATCTGGTGGTTAGCAATTTTATTTAAAAACACCTCAGGGTGAGGGTCACCTTCCATGTCAGGATCCTCATCAATGTGCAACACAGAAAAATCATCAACAGATTGGAGAAATTTTTTGATTTCCAGATCATCTTCAAATACCTTCCAATGCTTGACATTGTCTGGTACAGAGGGTCTATATTTTATTTCAACATCAGATTTGACCATAGGCGGTAGAGGAACTTCGAGCAAACTAGATGAGACAGCTAAAGAATTGGATGAAGTATTTTCCCCCCTCAGAATGAAAGAAATGTTAAAAGCCAAGAAGAAATTATCAACTAGGTCCCATACCTCATTTCTGTAACTTCTGAGCCGGGGATTATTAGCACGATAGGCATTTCTGACCTGCTGGATAATCAACTCAGCATCTCCAAATATTGCTATCTCTTTAATTCCCATTTCCTTTATAGCCCTCATACCCATAACAAGAGCTTCATACTCTATCGTGTTGTTGGTGGTGTCAAATTCCATCTTATATGACATGGATATAGTCTCCTGAGACGGTGACACAAAAACACCCCAGCACCAGCGCCTTCCCTGGAACAAGATCCATCAAAAAACATTTTCCAAACGGGGGTGATGGAGGGAGGGAATTCAAGAGGAGTGGTGGGCTACTTTTTGAGCTTAAGAGGAGGCTCAGGAGCATGAGTGAGTTGCAGTAGACTGGAACCTAAATCAGTGTCCAAGGAAAAAATGGGATGATTGGTGGGATTGGCTTCATCGCTGATTATATAGGCTAATTGGGCTTCTCTGTATAGCCTCCTATGTTCTCCCACAAAAAATAGGATAGTAGCATAGGTCAGGTCCATCTGCAAAGTTCCCCCCAGTCTTTTTATCCAAGATATTGACAATAGCATACCGAACTTGGGCATGTATTTCAAGTAGTCTCCAGTAGGGAGAGGATTCATGGGATGGGGTAGGATTAAGGGGGCATATTTGGCAGTGACTATGGCATCCGTTATATTAAGAGGGGGATTAGCACCAGCCATAGGAATATTAGGTAGAGGAGAGCCTGGAGGAGAAGGAGTGTGAACAGGATATATCGGAAAAGAGTTTCATGAAGGAGAGGGAGACAACGGGGAAAATAGAGAGAGAGGTAAGGGACCTGAATGTGTGGATGATTCTCTCTGTGTAGTAATAGTAATAAAAGGAGGGGTGGTGAAACCTTCTGTAGCCTGAGGTCTATGCTGAGGCACATCTTCCAGGGAGGGGGGAGTGACAAGGATCTCTCTTTTTGAAGCGAGACCAGGAGGAGAAAACTCGGTAGGAACACTCCCGAAATTCAGAAAACAGGAAACCTCAGAGAAAGGGTGGCTAGGAAGCTGAGAACAAGAAAATGGAGTTTTTATGGAAGAGGTGGGGAAATACCTGGTTCAGTGGTGAATATTTCTCCTTGAGAGGGCTTCCCTCTTATGATAATCACCTCCGGATTTTCTTCAGGAATGGCCAGAGGCAGCTGTGGATGGGACTGCGTGTGTCTACCGCTGGAAGCCACAACTAACCCAACAGGTTCACCGCAGTGGAGTCATCACAATGGAGTCGCCAGGTGTACAGTAGAAATCTTCAAGGGTTTTGATGCCTAATGCACCTTTAGAATCAGAAGCTCAATGTCATTCAATCCCAGGGAATATTTTCAACTTCGTCCCCAGCAACGACGCCAGAAATGTTAGCGTTAAAAGTCACTCCTAGATTGCAGCAGGAGCAGAGCCTGACGCCCATCAGTTTAATGTCACGATTTGTTTATAAAAGGGATGATCAAATGGAAGTAAACTCAGAAAAATATCGTCTCAACTCTAAAACTAGGCCAAGCATGCATGAGCAAGTGAGGTCTTAGATAAACTTCAAACAGTGAGTTGTAATAAGGGTGAATAGGGGGAAGATTTGTGTAAGAAGAGTGCAAGGGTCTGTCATAAACAATATGTTTCTAACAGACTGAACACGAAATCATCCAAACGCAAGATCCTCTTACATTCAAACACAGAAAACCAGAGAATACAACGATGCAACGATAAATCCTTTATCATTACATAATTGCAACAATTCATGCGAATCAGTCAATCATGAACTCCCTTGGTATGAGATGAAAGATTAGATGGAGTAGGAAAACTGTTTGTCATAAAACAAGAAATCTCACATACAGATGCACAACCAGAGAACTAGAATGGTTGTTAAAACTTTACAGTCGGGAGTTTCTCTCTACCATCGATCGATACCAAAATGGCAAAAACGCCTACATATACTCAAAACAACAACAACAACAAAATCAAGACGTTGCATTAAAAACATTGCGTCTGCATGGCTTCTGACAATATATACCTCTAGTCTCTGAATGATTGTGCACCTATGGTAGACGCAATCGAACTCCTGACAGTCCCATGGGCGAATCGATGTGATTTTAATTCATCGCCGGACTTTCCCTTTATGGCGGAGATGATGTCTAACCACCACCAACTACCTTAATAACTGCTTCCTTTGGATTAGGAATGGCATGGTTAAGTTGGCACCTTTAAGACGTGGAAGACCCCTCGCGCTGCCACCTGGATTAGCTGAATGATCTGATGAATAGACGTGGAGGATAGCACGAAGGCTGGGGAGGGCGTAATGGAAGTGGTGGCACAAAGACCATGAGGGTGAGATGGGAGGTGGTGAGGTGTGGGAAATGTGATAGGGGAAGGCACACGACGAAAGGAAATAAGCAGAGGGGGTAGGAGATGAAATATAATGGGCACATTATTAATGGGAGGCGGACGTGGAATTGAGTGGGACACGTGGCGGGTGGTGTGTGGATGATGAGATGGGGGAGGGTCCATATGGACCACAAGAGGGAATATGAACATATGACAGGGGATGAGGAAGAGCTAAAGGGAGAGAGCCTCATCGTACGGTTAGGAGGAGAACAAATGGCAGGGGGGAGGATGGTCCACAAGATGACATGATGGGGGGAAGGGCCCATGATGATTAAACATAAAGAGGAAAAGGAAGTCTGGATCGCCTGTGCGCTGTTGATCTGGGCGCTCTGATCGCAGCCGTTGGAGAGGTGCACCCTCGATTCCGGACCCCCCCCTCCGCTTAAAGGTAGAAAGGTGGGGGGGGGTCCGGAATAGCCGTGTGCACTGTTGATCCGGGTGCTCTAATCATAGCCGTTGGAGAGGTGCACCCTTGATTCCGGACCCCCCCCCTCCGCTTAAAGGTAGAAAGGCGGGGGGGATCCGGAATCCAATGTGGGCCGTTGATCCGAGCGCTCTAATTTTTGTCGTCCAGATTTGATTGCCATTTAAACACAAGGGAATTTTGCATCCAAAACTTAGGGCAAGTGGGTTTTAACCCATTCCTTCACATTTTACCCCCCTTTACAAGTAATGTCCCTAACAGGTCCACTTGGTATACAAGTCAACATAACTTCTGACAAGGTAGTATTGTTCCTTAATAACATCCCTGAAGGATTCCCATGCGGTCACAATTGTAAATAATGAGGGTTCCTCTATTTCATTTTTCTCATAGATAGTTTCCCACCAATCTTGGACATAGGGAATGGCTTTGAGGAGTGAAACAATATTTTTTTCTCTATTTGAAAAGTTATGGATAGAAAATACCCTTCAGATTCAACCACTTTTCTATAGAATCTGCGTCTATCAGACCTTGAAATATAGGAATATCGAAGTTGATTTGTACCTTTAAGAGGGCAATTCCCCCACTCGAGGAAGATGCGTTGCCTGTTGGTAGCCACCAAAGGATTTGCACGAAACTATCCATCATCTTGTTCCTTTGTTGCATGAGGGATTCCTCAAGAAGAATTTTGAAAGATATCCTGTCCCATTGACATAGACGCCCTGCCCTCAGGCCAAGATCCGCTCAGGATCGATTTCCTCCAAAAGCTAAGCTAGCCCAGCTCAGCGATTCCTCACAGGAATCCTACTAATGATCCACAAGTCCTTTAGTAGCCCCACCTATGATAACATGCACAAGGTGTGAGCCTCACCTCCTCCAAGAAACCACGGTTCTATGACCAAGGCCTACACCCAAAGGTGCTAATTGTGAGTTGGATTTTGTCTTCTCTGGATGCAAGGAGACCCTATGTTAATCCCAAAAGGTGCTATCAACTTTCGATAGTCAGAACTCCTACCTGCGAGTTCTCCACTCCTTGCCCTTTGAAACGCTGAACCCCAAAATGTGATATAGGTCAACGGGGTATTGACTCCTTTCAAGGTGAAGAGCACATGCCACCTGTCACCTCTTCCTGGGTGTTGTGGTTATGCCACCTTCCATCCGTGTAGCCCCAACATCTGGGATGTGCCACCTGTCCGCCTGAGCCTTCGACTTTCAAAACTCAAGAGAACAACGAACTGTCATTCCCTTCCCTCTACAAACCCCGAACTCTGAAATCTTACCTTTGATGAGATCGACGGTTGTATGCCTCCCTTGATATGATGGCCCATTATGTATTAGGATTTCACAAATTGGCGATCCAAGATGCTTGACCCCAAACCTCTTGTCATTCCATTCCCCAAACTCTGATACGCGAATTCGCATGCGAGATCAATGACCCATGTTGATCCGGCTCTGACAGTCACTATCCCTCTAGAGCTTAAGGGTGTTGAAAAGACACTCAGTCTTAATCTCTTCATTGTTCTAAGAGATCCAGTGGCCCACGGGATTTCAACACTTCCTCTTGAAGCGTCTCCACCGTCTGTTTCAGCTCCTCTCCTACACAACCTCCTAGAGGTTAAATTCCATGTGCATTCCTCCAGATACGATGGAAATCGGTCCTTTTCACTAGATCTAACGACCTAGATATGTTTCTCCCTTATACACTTTCCTGCATGTGTCTGGACATAGACTTCGACGACCCAGATCTCGCCTCTCCAGTTGATCCAACGACAATTGTACTCTACCTTGAGCATGTGCTTATCCTTCCTCTTGGAAGATTTCTTCCTCCAAAAGTCCTCAGCCTTTGTCTCTGTTGCAAAGCCTGTAACCTTGGCTTCTGCCTGTATTCTAAGAGATGTTCCTCCTCCTGAGCTTTATTAGTCTGAACCTCAAAGGGTTCATTCAATATCTACAACCTATTGCATGAATCTTGCACAAAATGGTGCTATCTCCTCTGAGCTTATCCGTGGCTCTAACCTCAAAGTGTCTCTGTCCCTTTCGCTCCTTGAAGGGATATAAGTTCCCTCTGGTAACTACCTACTCAAGCATGCTTTGTTGAGCCTACAGGGTGTTCAGTAACCCTATGAGTGTCCCCTCTTGTGACACATCTCTTCTCTATGAAATCAAACAAGAGTTCCTTCTGTGCACACTTGCACCAACTCAATGCCCACCTGAAAGAGTTCTCCAAAATATTTAGTGACTCTGTATTCTCCCCGAACTTGAAATAGAGTCCTCCTCAATGAACCCTGTGCATTTGCTCAATGTCCTCCTGAAAAAGCCTTTATAGAATTCTCAGCAATTCTGATTCTCCTCTCTGTGCTCTCCTTTGCACAGTTCTTCCTTCAAGGTGTTCAACAACCCTGAGGATTCTTCTTGAGTCAATGAATCCAGCTGGTGTGCCCTCCTGACACGTCTTTGTCTGAAATTTCATAGAATTCAGAAGTGCAATCCTGCACTAGTTTTCAGAGACCACAGTACTCTGTCATGCACTCTTGCATGAAACCACAAAGAATCCAAACCTGAAATCAAAGAACTCTCAAATAGGAAAATCTATCTATCCCTGGAAATGCACATCCAACATACATCTACAACATATCATCAACACATAAAGACATTCAATCATGAACTCACAAACACATGAACAACAACATGCATGAAAAACTGCTTTGTTTGTATTAATCAAGAATGCATGATTACAATGTGTTCGAGCTCGGACTACAATAGAGTCTCGGCTCTCTTCTCCTCTCTACCTTATTGTCTATTCTACCTCTTCTATCTTTACTCTTATTCCTACCTTAACAGAAAACAAAAAGATCTTTTTACAAAAGGGGGCTCCTCGGGCGCTTCCTTCCATCTCACCAACTCTCATTAATTTACATTCAATTACATTGAATGGCTGTCTAGCCCGAATTGGATCTAGATCTCAGCCTTACAACCATTTAAGGCAACCTTTATCTAAAGCCTACATACATGCATGGCTTTTGGCTCTTTGGCCTTACAACCATTTAATTACATTTCAAAATTTGAAAAATGAGAGGGATGCGCCTCTCTCCTTCCATTTAATGTACACTTGATGTGTTGGCTGGCTGGCACGTAGCTGGCTTGGAGCCATACTCCTGCATCATACTCCTCTGCTGTGATAAATTCATGAGCTCCTACTCATGAGCTTCCCAACATCACTGTTGAAATCCACCTGGATCCCAAATAGTTCTTTGGAGTTGTCCGTCCACTCCATCACTTCGTTGCTGTTGTTGCTTCTGTTGCCCTGCTGCTATGGAAGGTTCTCCTCTACTCAACTTCCCTTCGCTAACCACTTCTACTGATCTGATCATCAACCTTATGATATCCTCAATTATCTCGTCTAGCTGCTCCCATGGCTAGCTCTCCTTTTGTGGCCTTCTCCACTGCACTTCTTCCCTGCAAATGGGTAGATCAACTAGATCTCCCATGCCATCTTCTTCCTCTGTGGACTAAACTTGCTACCCTACTACAAAATTCAGCTTTGCAGTCTTATATTCTTGACTGAACTATTGTTCAGTCACCTTCTATGATAGACTACCATTTCCCCTTATGCTGGTTGAATTCCAACTTCCTCCAGCTGCTCCTTAGATTGGAATTTTCCTTCATCTGCTACTGCATGCCTTGACATTGTAGTCATCATCATCTATTCATCTCCCTGATTGAAAGTTTCAAGCAATTCCTCAGAATGATCCTCTATTAACATATGCATGACTGTCCAATCTCGAAAGTCATCTACTGGCTCTGGATGGCTTAACCAATCCTCCAGCATTTCTAACTCCAACACCCATGGAGTGAGTATCTTATCCCCATGTTCTTCTCCTACTGGAGCATATTTTGATGTCTACTCAATTTCTTCCTCTTTGACAGTCACTGCTGGTTGTTCTTCTCCTGCTGTTGTTGCATCTACAACACAGGATTTGGCCTCCACTGGGCTATGTGGCAGGAATACTTCAATTCCCCCAATGATTAGAAAGTGTGTCTGATCCTTCTCTTCCAGCTCCTCTTGCTGACTCGAACTCATCCCTGAGTTCATGAGACTTTCAGACAGTCTCATATGCTCTCCCTTTCCCACCTGGAAATATGGGATTTCCTCTCTACCCTCCTTCCAGTATATGATATCCTCCAACGATCTCATCTCATTGCCTTCCTGGCAACCTGAATTTTCTATTCTTCC
>JZKD02S0672021.1:97017-146424 GCA_000966675.3 Picea glauca | reverse complement strand
TGCTGTTGTTGCATCTACAACACAGGATTTGGCCTCCACTGGGCTATGTGGCAGGAATACTTCAATTCCCCCAATGATTAGAAAGTGTGTCTGATCCTTCTCTTCCAGCTCCTCTGGCTGACTCGAACTCATCCCTGAGTTCATGAGACTTTCAGACAGTCTCATATGCTCTCCCTTTCCCACCTGGAAATATGTGATTTCCTCTCTACCCTCCTTCCAGTATATGATATCCTCCAACGATCTCATCTCATTGCCTTCCTGGCAACCTGAATTTTCTATTCTTCCCTCCTAACAGTCTTTGAGATCATCCTGTGACCTCTTCTTATTGACCACCTGGCAAATTGAAAGTTCCTCACTGCCCACTTGGCAACTTCTGAGATCTCTATTCGATATCTCTTCCTCCTCATCACTGAGATTTCTCCTAGTCTTTGGTTCACACACATGAACCATATACTCTTCATCTCTGAGGATTTCCACATACCTTAGCCATTCCTACAGTAGTCTCCACTTCCTTTGGGCCAATAAATATTGAACTGGCCATTTCACCTTTGTTTTCATGGGCCATTCATACACACATCATGTTATTGCACTATGTTGCATTCAAAATGCAAGCTCCTCCATCCTCGCTCTTATCTCAGAGAGCTCTTCATCCATCTTGGATTTTGTCTGCTGGTGGTGGTCCTTATCTTGACCATGCTTATGGATTACTGCAACCATCTTCCGTCTTCTATCTTCCCTCTTGGAAACTCCCTGCTGTCACTATGCAACTAAGAGTGCCTCCAACATCTCCCTACATTTGACCTAACTATCTATTGACTATTGCCTCCCTGTGAATAGTCACTACAGAGAATCAATGCTCCCCTTTTCTTCACTTGCAACATGCAGATGAAAAAACCCAGCTTTCAATATCACTCCGAGGTTACTAAATTGTCCTTTTATCTATCATCTTCCACTCTGCTCGAGAGAAATCATATTCTATCACTATCTACTTCCTTTGCTTGAAGTATATATATGAAGTATCAACTCTGATAGAAAAGTGATGGTATTAGACTATCCTCTTCATTGTCTTCACCTACAGAAGTCAATTATGTGCAAGCTCTAATACCAAAGTGACGCAGACCCCCTGCCCTTAGGCCAAGATCCGCTTAGGATCGATTTCCTCCAAAAGATAAGCTAGCCCAGCTCAGCGATTCCTCATAGGAATCCTGCTAACGATCCACAGGTCCTTCAGTAGCCCCACCTGTGAGAACATGCACAAGGTGTGAGCTTCACCTCCTCCAAGAGACCATGGTGCTATGACCAAGGACTACACCTGAATGTGCTAATCATGATTCTACTTTTGGCTTCTTCGGATGTAAGGAGACCCTGTGCTAATCCCAAAAGGTGCTACCGGCTTTCGGTAGTTGAAACTCCTACCAGTGAGTTCTCCACTCCTTTCCCTTTGAAACGTCGAACCCCAAATTGTGATATAGGTCAACGAGGTATCAACTCCTTCCAAGGTGACGAGAACACGCCACCTATCACCTCTTCCTGGGTGCTATGGTTACACCACCTGTCATCCACATGGCCCCTACATCTATGATGAGCCACCTATCTGCTCGAGCCTTCAGCTTTCGGGACTCCAGAGAACAACGAACTGTCATTCCCTTCCCTCTACAAACCCTGAACTCTGAAATATCACCTTCGATGAGATCAACAATTGTATGCCTCCCTTGATCTGATGACCCATGATGTATCAGGATTTCACAAATCGGTGATCCAAGATGCTTGACCCCAAACCTCTTTTCACTCCATTCCCCGAACTCTGATATGCGAGTTCGCATGCGAGATCAATGACCCACGTTGTTCCGGATCTGATGGTCACTATCCCTCTAGAGATTAAGGGTGTTGAAAAGACACTCAGTCTTAATCTCTTTGTTGTTCTAATAGATCCAATGGCCCATGGGATTTTGGCACTTCCTCTTGAAGCATCTCCACCGTCTGTTTCAGCTCCTCTCCTACGCGACCTCCCAGAGGTTAAAATCTGTGCGCCTTCCTCCAGATCCAATGGCTATCGATCCTTTGCACAAGATCTGATGGGCCAGATCTGTTTCTCCCTTGTGCATTTTCCTGTGTGCATCTAGATGTAGACTTCAATGACCCAAATCTCGCATTTCCAGTTGATCCAACGACAACTGTGATCTACCTTGAGCATGTGCTTCTCCTTCCTCTTAGAATATTTCTTTCTCCAAAAGGCCTTGGCTTTTGTCTCTGCTGTGAATACTATAACCTTGGCTTCCACCTGTATTCTAAGAGACATTCTCATCCTGAGCTTTATTACTCTGAACCTCAAAGGGTTCCTTCGATCTCTGCAACCTCTTGCACGACTCTTGCACGAAATGGTACTATCTCCTCTGAGCTTATCCATGGATCTGACCTCAAAGTGTCTCTTTCCCTTTCTCTCCTTGAAGGGATATAAGTGCCCTCTGGAAATTTCTTGCTCAATCACACTTTGCTGAGCCTACAGGGTGTTCAGTAACCCTGTGAGTGTCCCCTCCTGTGACACTTCTCTTCTCTCTGAACTCAAACAAGATTTCCTTCTGTGCACACTTGCACCAACTCAATGCCCACCTGGTAGAGTTCTCCAAAATCTTCAGTGACTCTATCTTCTCCCCAAACTCGAAATAGATTTCTCCTCAATGCACCTTGTGCATTTTTTCAATGCCCTCTTGGCAGAGCCTTTACAAAATTCTCAAAAATTCTACTTCTCCTCTCTGTGCTCTCCTCTGCACAGTTCTTCCTTCAGGGTGTTCAACAACCCTAAGGATTCTTCTTGAGTCAATGACTTCATCTGGTGTGCCCTCTTGGCACATCTTTGTCTGAAATTATGTAGAATTCAGAAGTGCACTCCTACACTGGTTTTCAGAGACTGCAGTACTCTATCATGCACTCTCTCATGAAACCAAAAAGAATCCAATCCTGAAATCAAATAAGTCTCATATAGGAAAATATATCTATCCCTACAAATGCACATCTAACATACATCTACAACATATAATCAACACATAAAGACATTCATTCATGAACTCACAAACACATGAACAACAACATGGAAGAAAAACTGCTCTGTTTGTATTAATCAAGAATGCCTGATTACAATGTGTTCGAGCTCAGACTACAACATAGTCTTATCTCTCTTCTCCTCTCTACCCTATTCTCTATTCTACCTCTTCTCTCTTTCCTCTTACTCTTGCCTTAACATAAAACAAAAAAAAGATCTTTTTACAAAAGGGGGCTCCTCGAGCGCTTCCCTCGATCTCACCAACTCTCATTAATTTACATTCAATTACATTGAATGGTTGTCTAGTTCGAATCAGTTCTATATCTCAGCCTTACAACCATTTAAGGAAACCTATATCTAAAGCCTACATACATGCATGGCTTTTGGCTCTTCGGCCTTCCAAACATTTAATTACATTTCAAAATTTGAAAAACTAGAGGGTTGCGCCTCTCTCCTTCCATTGAATGCACGCTTGATGTGCTGGCTGGATGGAGCGTAGCTAGCTTGGAGTGATTCTCCTGTATCACCCATCATCTTTATTTTCTCCTTCTATGACAGGTTGTTTGGGTGTGCGAGATATTGTTTCCTCAAGAGAAACAATCTCGAGACCCAATTCTGTGTACCCTAACCTTGTTGTGGAAATGCATTAAGACGACAAGGAGAATACCCGTATGATACCACTGATATGGATTTTATGAGAAGAATGAAATGAATACAAATTATTAAAATATGCTTAACAAAGAATAACAGAGATACAATCAAATTGGTTTTCTATTCAATAAGGAAATAAGCTGAAACTGTAAAATGCAACGGAAAATAAGCTTGTTGGAATGGTGGCGGCCTATCTCTGAGAAGAAATGTGATGCTTGCGATCATTCATAATAATCTCATTACAATGAGGCTCTGAAGGCATTTTTACAATAAACAAGAATTTGAAAAACCCTATACATCCAAAAACCTAACCCTAGGAGATAAAGCGCCAAAAGTCATGTGGGCCTTGTTTGGGTAAGTTAGTACATCATCTTCCCGGGGTCGTAAATTTTGCATGCGATCTTCATTTTAGGCACACAATAGCCCATTGGAAAGGTCTATACGAGGACTACACATTTTACTACTAATTTCAATTGTGGAGAGCCCTAAAAACATTGTTTAGGGCCTCAAAATGCCCCTGCAAGTTAGGGACCCAGAAACTAGGAAAACAAATTGCCAAACTGGAAAAATGCCAAAACAAACCAGTTGGAATAGGTGGGAGGCCACCAACATCCATATGGATTAGATATATTATAAAAAAATATTTTTGGAATATGTACGCGCCCTATAAGTTATGCAGCATGTGTATATGGGAGCTACTCAAGGGATAGTCGCGTACATGCTAATTAAATGTTGAGTTACGGGTTTGGTTAGTTGCCTAACTCCTTTTACCCATAATTAATCATCTCTAACCAACTAGAGATGGCATAAATATATCATTTGGATCAAGAAGAAATGTAATTATTGAATGATACTTTGGACATTCGAGAAGACACCTCTTTGGCTATTCTCGTTGAGTGCTTAATCCCATTCATATCCATGTTGCTACTAGTTTTTTGTCCTGGAAACCCTTGTTTCTAGTTTCTTTATAATAATCGACCTATTCTACCAAGAGTATCACATATATTTTCTCTTGGATTGTGGTGAATATAGAGTCAAAAAAAACTCTATAGTTGTAGCTTGGGTGGAGGAACCTAGTTTTATTTTGACAAGGTAGTGTCACATCGAACAAGTAAAATTTGTAACTACATAATTGTTTTTCATCAATAAAATGGAAAATCATTCCTTCAATGTGTATTTTTTTGATATTGTATCCACGTGGCCTATAGTTAACAGATTCATATACATATATTCTCTTTCCAGTTTAGATAATCACGTGTACATGGGTTTCCTTATGCACAAATGCATACATCTTCCTAGGAAGGATTTTTTAAAATATTTTCTAGTCTAAGGGTGTTTGACTAGGTGTTTGGGGTCTCTTATGGGACTTTAAGACTCTGTTTCGGTTGCTTTATGAGTTCATAAGTTAGTAAGTTGGACTTTTATATAAAAAAAACAAGGTTGTTTGATGCTTCTATCATTCCTAGTCATTATTGGTTTTTCTCTTTGTTTTCCATTATTTTTGTCTTTCTTTCCATCTCTCTGCTGAATTTTGTGTTTTGGGCTTTAAACCTAATTTTTCCAATATTTTTTATAGTTTTTAAAGTGTATACACTCTTTCCTTTGAAAACAAACATATACATGCATGCTTCTTTTATATAAGAGTAGAGTGTTTGCATACATGCCTCTATAGAAGGAAAGGTCTTGTACAAGAGGTCATATATGCTCCCAACAAGTGTTGTGAACATATACATACCTTATATAAGGAAAAGGCACATACATAAGCTTCTATACCAACCTACAACAGAAATGATCATGTACACCTCCATAAAAGTGACTTTTTTGCTTGTTTTTAAGCCCCTTTTAAGCCTTGTTTTGCCTTGTTTGGGGGTCTTTTTTGGGGAGTTTGGTCCCTGAATGTTTTGTGGGATATAGGTGTTGCATTATGTTTTCATTTATGTCAAAGGATTTATTTCAAAGATTTGATGTCTTGTCATAGTATCATTGATGTATTGATTGATGGGCTCTGTTGTCATATATGTAATTGATGTCAAAGGATTGATGTCAAGTGGTGTCAAAATGATGTGTTGGTTGATAGGAAGAGTTTTTATCATTGATTTCAAGTCATGGATGATAATAATTACCAAATGGATGAACTCCAAATTGGTCCCCTTATGATGAAATCCCTCATGGGAAGACACTTTATGAAGTCCAAATGGTCAAGTGGTTGAGTCATCCTAGATGTGTGGATAAGGAACCCAAGGATTTGTTGTGGAATAATTTGATGAATATCAGTTAATTTTTAAGTGATACTATTCTATATGGATAGTGTTCATCATGCAATTTCTGGTGATATGTGGAACGCCACATAACTCCTCACGGTTAGAGAGTTATGGCCATGTGAAGTTGGAGAACCCTGATATGTTGTCTAGAAGCCCCTAGAAGGTCAAAGAAGTCAAATTATTCTAGAAGCTCCGATAATAAAGTTGTCTAGTCAAAGTGGTTAGTCATGGGTTAAGTGGTTGAAATAAGAAAAAAATTAAAAATAAATTAGTTGCAACTAGAAGTGGAGAATTTACTATTTGTAGCAAAGTGGCTTAGAAGTGGACAAAGTGGTTAGAAGTGGGTTATCCCCAAAATAAGGAAGTTGGTGATTTTGGTTAGATGATAAACCCTAGAGAAATATACTTACAGAAGTATAAATAAGAGAGAAAGGATCTCTTATGTGGGTGAATCTCTTGAGCATATTGAAGATCTATTCTTGGTGAAATATTTAGTGCGGGTAATCATGGAGGCATCAAAAGTTCCGTAAGTCCGAGGGATTGATGGTGAAACTTTCAGAGTTTTAGAAATACTGAAAAACCATAGGTTCTGAGATGTATGTGGGGTATTACTATAATAGGGTGTGTACATGTGTGGGATATCAATATAATAGGGTGCATACATACGCGTTTTGGCAGTATAATAGGGAGCGCACATGAAAGAAAATCCATAGAATCTTGAACAAGTATTGGTTCCAGGTTCTTGAATTCTGAAGAAAGTTCCCAGAATAGTGGTCTATTGGTTTAGATATGCTATAGAATATATGATTGGGTAGTAAAAGGCAGAGTGCAGTGACAGATCACCTATTCATATATGTTTACATACAAATTATTATAAATGAAAGTTACGAATGATGATAACATGGTGATTTCTAAGTTATTTTTTTAAAGGAGTAAAAAGAGCCCTACACTGAGTCATGCCCCCCCCTCTCATTGTGGTTGTTGTGTCCAAAAATTGGCATCAAAACATGCCTTCATCATAAGCCTTACAAGCTTGAAGGAGATCCATGGAAACACAAATGGATGAATATGCAGATGTAGTTCCCCTCTTTGATTAGATAGATTACTCAGCATGGACAATAGAAATGAAAGGGCATTTGAAGGGAAAAGGAGTAGGTGTTTGGAATTAAATTATTGGTGGGTCATTTCCCTTGAAGAATAAGTCAAAGTTTGCAGCACAAAAGGAAGTGAAGAAGAATGTTGCATTAGCTCTCAAGACCATTTTTAATGGACTGTCAAGTTATTTCAAAGAAATAATGGGATAATGTACTTCTTCCAAGGATATATGGATGAAGCTGGAGAAGACATATCAAGGAAAAAAGGAATACATTGAAGACAATTCCATCAAGGAAAATGAAGGTAAAGACTCCCCTAAATCCTCTGATTGCAATAATTCTAAGTGTGATGATCTTGAATGTTCCCCTACAAGTGAAGAATGAAATCTAGAAGTAGCTTGTGTAGAATCATATGACAGTTATCGTATAGATGAAAAGAAGGATTTGTTGAAGCTTAAAGATAAATTTTTATCTGAGTTAGATGATGTTAGACTGAGTGGGCGTAATGGTTAAGAACATGTGTTTCCTCTTAAGAGGTCACAAGTTCAAATCCAGAGGGGGGTAGGGTATGTATACCTTCGTATACTTTACCAGCCAAATCGTTGGGCGGAGGGGGATCCCTTGTCCCATAAACAATGGGGTCTCATACACCAAATTGGTGTGTTGGCTTAGACGTGACCTTAAAATAGATTATTATTATTATTATTATTATTATTATTATTATTATTATTTTGAAAAATACACCAAGGAATTCCTAGAAAAGTACCCAAGATATACCATGGCACTAAAGCAAATTCTCAAAGAAGAAGGAGAAATTAAAAAGACTCGATTAAAATAAAAAAACAGAGATAAAAAAAAAATGAAATAGAAGAAAATAAGAAGTTAGATGATGATCTTAGAAAAAGTATTGAAGTTAATGTCAATATTAAGACCAAAATTGAAGAAGCCAAAAATATAAAGGAACTATTGAAGAAGCAAGTAAATGAAAAGGAAGAGTTATGCCATAAATTGGAAGTTGAAGGTGTTGATCTTAGAAACAAAGTAGAGAAGTCAAACACTCACATCAAATTCATGAACAACTCAACAATATTGGATGAGATCCTAGATAGCCAAAGATCTCTAGATGATAAATTAGGTCTTGGATACAACAAAGAATCTATACATTTTGAAGCTATAACTTCTAATAAGTACGAGGTAAGTCCTTGACTCTCAAAGGGTGGAAGAAATGTTTCAAGTCAACCATATACACAAAGAAAGGAAAATTTCAAATGATCAAAGAAAGTAAGACATCAAGCAACCATCTTTACATCTGAAAGAAAATTTAGAAGAGAAACACCTTCAAGGTGGACACCAATGAAAAGGTATGAAAATGTTTTTCATGGTCACTGCTACCCATGTAATGAATATGGTCACAAAGCTTTGGATTGTAGACATTTTGCAAGGAAATATAATGGAAGGTTTCATAACACCCTAAGATGTTGGAGATGTAATCAAGTGGGACATATTGTTTCTCATTGTCACACTATGAGATGCTATAGCTGCAGTGGGTTTGGCCACAAATCCCAGGATTTTTGGAACACAAGAATAAATTCCATGAAGAGTGATTCATATAGAATCAAAATAAGAACACATGAAGCTAGGAAGGAAGAAAATAATGAAAATATGGAATCTCAGAGCTCAAGTTCTGAGAAGATGATACAACTTAAGAAGTGGGTGAAGAATACTAAACAACTAGAACAAAAAGGAAGCCATGAGGAAAGCTCAATATTGACATGTTTAGAAGCATAAGAGGGATCCAGTGGAAGCAATCACATACATATGAGAGATTACCTATAGATAGGTCTCATACATATTAAATATGACCTATGGATAGGTCGCGTACATACACAAGTTTTCTATGTAACAGGCTGCATATCTGTGGTAAAATCCTGGAAATGAAGGCTATGAAGATGAGGTGAAACATGATTTGATGATACAACTCTGTTTTGCATGGTTTGACATGGCTTGTTGCAGGTGTTCATGATTATATGGTTGCATGTATGTTTAATGTATGTATGGTGATGGCATATGGTTGAGTGTTAAAGAATATGATTTATTCCCATCCTAGATGCATGATACTAACTCTAGAGTATGGATTGAGGCATTTTTTGTTGAGGAAAAATGATGGTGAATTTATGGCACTTTGGTTATTATATATATAATGATGATGTGATCCTATCTAGAGATATCATTGATCTATTGAGGCACACTTCTAGTACATTTTTAGAGATACTATTGGATGATTAGTATTTTCTGTAGTGAATGGTGTTTGAGGAATATATGTCATGGTACATAGCTAGTACCTATGTGAGATCCATTGATATATATTATGATGTATTGTTAGAGGCATATTTGTTGGATGTCTTTGTGCATTTATTTGACATGTGGTTGAGTGACGCGGCCACACTCCTCAGAGCACGTCCACTCTCATAGGATATTCTTCTTCTCATAGCCCAAAGAACACCAAGGTTCTTCTATTTCCCTATTGGGAAATCCACACCCATAGAATTATCGCTCGATCCCCTTTCTTTGATTGTTGAGGAATCGGAAATCATGACTTCGCAAGTTCAAAGGTCGATCATTTGGCTCTCGGATCGCTGAGACCCGATACCTCAGTCAAAGCTAACCTTATCTTTACCCTGTCAGGACTTCTGCACTATCGCGATTTCTCCACTCACGATATCAAGCACTTGGTTTTCCGACTTCCGAGTCCCGAGGTACCGAAACTCCGATGAACTCATGGCTTTGACTTTTCAACGGTCCCGTCACCTCGTCGGGACTTTGGAACTCACGGGTTCGCGAATCTTGATGTCCGATGCTCAAGACTTCTCGCTACGAAACCCTGATAGCTCATGCCACCTGTACTCCACTAACTCCATTGTGGCCCACGCTATCCTTTAACTGTCGGGAAATCGCGGATCATGATTTCGCAAGTCATAATTTCAAATTTGTGGGTTTCAACCTACGAAACACCAATACACGATATACGTGTAGATCCAATGGCCCTTGTGGATTGGATCAATGGCCTGCCCCTCTTGAGATTTCCACCTCTTGGGAATACCTGCTATATCTCCCTTGCACCTCCTCAAGATCTAACAACTCATGGATTTTCGTGAAATCTCCTCAGAGAATTTCAACTGTCCATTCTTCCCTTGGTGGTTCCTGCAAAAATGAGCTAAGCACTCCTTCGTGGGATTCATCCACCTGCGCGTAACTTACGACGCTTGCTTGAACCTTCAAGGCCCACTTTCTCTGCACTATCCTTCAACAAATTCGAAGGCCTATCTCTCCTGAGATTCTCCCACGACCTTCAAGTCTTCAAAAAGGAGCCTTCTTGCATGCACTCCTTACAAAAAATATTCAACCACGTCTAAGTGTTGAAGCTCTTCGACTCTGTGCATGCCTGCAGTAGCAGTCCTTCAATATTTTGCTGAGGTTCGCAACCTTGAAACTATTACCCAGCCTACGCACTCCTTGCATGGCTCTATGTCCAATGACACTTATGGGATGAATGAGAACAAAATTTATCTCTATCTGAACCCTCTGTCAACACACTCCATGCGGACAATTCCACTGCACTCCTTGCAGGAATTCTCTGGCTCAAATAGAGAAACAATTGAAACTCATTCCTTCTTCCTCTCAGACTTCAATTCATACATGAAATCATATACACAGTATATAAAATAAAATGTATAATAGGAAGCAAACATTCTTGAGCACATCAACATCAATACACAGAGAATCAGACACAAAACCATGAATTTGAACCAATCTTCTTCTATTAATTCAAATATCAGTACATGGGTGTTCTTACGCAACTCTTTGTATGCTCTTGCTCTTCCTTCTTATGAATAATGTTACAATGTACAATGAGGGTGTATATATCCATTTTCCCTCCTGCTTTCTAAAACTGTCTAGTCTAGAATTTAAAATCCTATCTACCTTCATTAACTATATTAAATGTCGTCTATCTACTAAAGGACGAGAGCTATCCACTCCAGGTCCATTTACAATATACAAAGTGTGCCTCATCTTAATGGTACATTTAAGATCGCGCAAAATTCCCAAAGTGTTTTCAAAATTTGTGTTGGATGCCTTCCAGCTGTCCTCCGCTTCTGCGTTGGCTCGCTTGATGAGTTGGCGATGCTCCTGCATCATAATCCCTCTCTTGAAAACTTTCATGGACTCCTTTCCATGAGCTCCTGCACGGTTTGTCCATGCTTCTGTATCTTCGCTTCATTTTCCCATCTGGCATCTTCCACTGGATGGTTCTTCCATTTGACCAGATACTCATAGTATTGTTTCCTCCTAGTCTTCTTACCTACTCTCTGGTCCAGTATGCATTCCATCTGCGGCTTCTCTGCAACTGGCATTTGTTTCATCCACTGGATCACTGGCTCCTCAGTTCTAGTCTCTGCATAGATTTCCCTATATGGGTATAAATCTGAGACATTGAATATCGAAGATATTCCGATCCCATCCGGTAACTCGATCTCATAAGCATTTTCCCCGAATTTTCTCAAGAGCTTACATGGTCCGATTTTCTTCATTTTCAATTTATTGTATGTTCCCCTCGAGAACATTTCCTTCCTTAAATGTGCCAGAACCAGGTCACCAACTTCAAACCAAAGTTGTCTCCGATGTTGATCTGCTCTGCGCTTATACTCCTAGCTTGAATCTAGCAATCACTGCTTCACCCTGCTGTGAAGTGCTTTCATCACCTCAACGAATTGTTCTGCACTAGTGCTGCTAGTAGCAGTCTGTTCTAAATCCCTCAGTTTGGAAACTCCTCTTGGCTGCATCCCATAGACAACCTGAAATGGACTCTCTCCTATGCTCCTATTCACTGAGTCCTTATATGCAAACTCTGCCTATGGTAATATGTTATCCCAACTGCTGTGGTGCTCTGTCACCAAGCTTCTCAGCAAGTCTCCCAGACTTTTGTTGACCACTTCCATCTTTCCATCCATCTGAGGATGATAAGCTGAACTAAACATCAAGTTAGTCCCCAGCTTCTTCCACAAGGTCCTCCAAAAATGCCCTATGAATTTCGTGTCTCTATCCGAAACTATTCTTTTCGGCAATCCATGAAGTCGAATGACCTCTTTGAAAAACATATTTTCGATGTGAGTCGCATCGCTGGTCTTCTGGCATGGAATGAAATGTGTCATTTTAGAAAACCTATCCACTACCACAAAGATTGAATCAACACCTCTTTGTGTCCTAGGAAACCCCAATACAAAATCCATGTTTATCGCCTCCCACGGCCTCTCTGGTATGGGCAACGAATGATAAAACCCTGCATTCTGCTTCCTTCCCTTCGAATGCTGGCACACTCTACATCTTTTTACAAACCTCTTAACCTCTAACCGCATCCCTGGCCAAAAGTATGACTCGCTCAGCTTCGCGAATGTCTTGTCATGGCCAAAATGCCCTGCTAATCCACCACTTTGTTTCTCCCTCATGGAGCATTTCGGGATACACAGTTGATTCCCTCTAAACAATAATCCTTCCTGGATCATGTAGTCTATCCAAGGGATTCTGTCCCTGAGAACTAGATTCTCAGCTGCTTCATACGCTTCTGCAAAATCTGCATCACCTGCGTACATGTCTCTGAGATTATCAAAACCCAACGTTCTGACTCAGAACTCCTGCAACAACAAACACTTCCTGCTCAAAGCATCAACCACTTTATTAGAAGTACCCAAAATATGCTTAATCACAAATGTGAAATTTTGCATATACTCTACCCACTTAACATGCCTCTGATTCAACTTTTCCTGTTGATTCACAAATTGTAGTGCATGGTTATCACTATATAAAACAAATTCCTTTGGAATCAAGTAATGCCTCCACTTCTTCAGTGCCTGTATGATAGCATAAAATTCCTTATCATATGTGGAGTACTTCAATTTCGCCTCATTCAGATTCTCACTGAAATAAGCAATCGGTCTTTCTTCTTGACTTAAGACTGCTCCTATTGCAAATCCACTTGCGTCACATTTCACTTGAAACGTCTTTTGGAAATTCGGCAACACCAAAACTAGTTGTTCCGTGATCCTCCACTTCAACAGATTGAAGCTCTTCTCAGCCTCTGCTATCCAGTGAAAATATTTATGTCTTTTCTTGACTGTATCCATCATTGTTGCGCTAATTCCACTAAAATTCCTGATGAATTTTCGGTAGAAACTAGCCAAACCATGAAAACTTCTCACCTAAAAGACATTCTTCGGTGATGGCCAATTCTTGATTACCTCCACCTTATCCGGATCCATTCTCAAATCATTAGCCAAAATAACAAACTCCAAGTAAATGAGCTCTGTCTTCATGAATGAGGACTTCTTCATATTTATCAACAACTTCTCTTGTTGTAGCTTCTGCATCACTGTAGCCAAATGCTTCAAGTGTTCTACCACTGATTTACTATAAACCAGTATGTCATCCAAATACACAATGACAAACGTCCCAATGAACTCCCTCAGAACTTCATTCATCGGCCTCATAAAGGTACTTGGCGCATTTGTCAAGCCAAACGACATGACTAGCCATTCATACAAACCTTCGTTTGTATTGAATGTTGTTTTCCATTCATCACCTTCTCTCATGCGAATCTGGTGATATCCACTCTTCAAATCAATTTTTGAAATTTTGTTTGCCCCACTTAAGCAATCCATCAGATCATCCATCCTCGACAATGGAAACCTGTACCTGATGGTTATCTTGTTGATGGCTCTTGAGTCAGTACACATTCTCCATCCTCCATATTTCTTAGGACTGAGTACCATTGGAACAACACACAGAATCAAGCTTTCCCTGACTAATCCTTTGTCCAATAAATCTTGGACCTGCTTCTTAACCTCTTCATTTTCTTGCGGCGTCAACTTGTATGCAGATTTATTCGGCAAACTAGCTCCTGGTATGAGGTCTATATGATGACTCACACTCCTCATCGGTGGCAACAAATGAGGTAATTCATCCACTACGATGTCAACGAACTCTTCTAGAAGTTCTTGAACCTCATCTGGTAAATCATCCACTCTTGTGCTAGTCAGAACAATCCTCAGCTTCCTGACCACAAAGAATTGTGGATCTTCTTTCTTCTTCACCTCTGTAAGAAGTTCCTTCCCACTCATGAGAAGTATTGTGTTTCTTACTTCTGGCTTCACCTCCTTATCCTTTATCGGAAGCAACATATGGGTTCTCCAATTCTTATCCAGGGTATATGTGTTCATTCTCCCATCATGAATCACATTTCTATCATATTTCCATGGTCTACCCAACAATAGATGACATACATCCATGGGAATAACATCGCATAATATCTTATCATTATATCCACCTATCTTGAATTCAACCAAGCATTTTTTAGTAACAGTTACCTGGTGTCCTTTTTGTAGCCACCAAACTTTGTATGGGCTTGGATGATCAGTCATTTCCATCTCCACATTCTCTACCATCTCTGTAGATACGAGATTATCTGTGCTACCACTATCTACGATGACCTTGCACACCCTGTCCTTGGTCTTGCAAGCAGTCCTAAAAAGTCTGGTCCTTTGGACTGAACTTTCCACCTCCTTCTCGGTTGTCAAAATGACTTTTTGCATCATGAGCAATCTTCCGCCTTCAGCGTCTTCAGCCTCAACATCCCACCTCTGCGCTTCGGTGATGTGAGCTTCCCCAATGTTCTTTTTTTTATCTGGACACTCATAAGACTTGTGCCCAATTTTTCCACATGTGAAGCATGTGATTACTCCATCTCTTCCTCTTCCTCTACCTTTGGTATGAGGAAACATATTGTTATCAGCATATCCTCCGCTCTGCTCTGTATGCTGCCCTCTCTTTTCAACATGCTGGTCTCGCTGTGAGGTCCCACCTCTCTCTGTACGAGTCTGCAGTTTCTTCCATTCCTCCTTGGGCTTCTGGTATTTTTCCTGGGCAACTAAATTTCCTCTTGGTTGACTTTTGCCTCGCCCTCTTTGATTTTTATTTCGGCTCAACTTTTATTCTTCTTTCAGAGCCATCTGATAAGCATCCTCCACAGTTCGGATGGTTACCATTCTCATCTCATCCTAGATATCATATCTCAGGCCATTCATATTCCTGGCAACCTTCTCATCATCGCTCTCCCGATGACCTGCCCTGATGTTCAGTCGATAGAACTCCTCAGTGTATTCCTTCACTGTCATGAGCTTCTGTCTCAGGTTCTGCATCCTCCTGAACAGAGTAATTTGATAATATCTGGGGATGAACTTCACCTTCATCTTCACGATCATCCTGTCCCAGCTCTTGATCTTCTGCTTTCCCTTGCAGCGTCTATCTGCTTGTAGCTCATCCCACCACAATGTTGCATGTTCTTTCAAGTGCATGAAAACATGCTTGACTTTCTTATCTTCTTCGACATCTTCGTAATTGAAGTATGTATCCAAAGCTCTAATCCAATCTAAAATCTCTTCTTCATCCAAGTTTCCCTCGTAAACTGGAATGTCCATTTTTTCCCTTGCACCCATCCTGGAAATAGCTTTGATCAAATGCTCGTTTGATGCGTCTTCGGCTGCAACTTCCTCTTCTCGTTTAGCCTCTATTTCACTATCGGAATCACTGAGATCCCCTGCACTGGCTGTGCGTCTTTGCGTTGTCTCCATGTCCTCGAGTCTCGCTCGGAGATCACGCATTTGTCTCTCCATTTCTAAATATGTTACCTGCCTGCCTCTTCTCTGCACCTCCCTATCCTCTGGATCAGGTGACTGCACGTCCCTTCTCCTAGGCGGCATGGAAAATTTTCCTTCTTCTCTGCTACAGAAAGCAAATAATATTTCCGGTGCTCTGATACCACTCTAACGCAGCCACACTGCTCAGAGCATGTCCACTCTCACAGGATCTTCTTCTTCTCATGGCCCGAAGAACACCAAGGTTGTTCTATTTCCCTATCGGGAAATCTGCACCCACAGAATTATCGCTCGATCCCCTTTCTTTGATTGTCGGGGAATCGGAAATTGCAACTTCGCAAGTTCAAAGGTCGATCATTTGGCTCTCGGATCGCCGAGACCCGATACCTCAGTCAACGCTGACGTTATCTTTACCCTGTCGGGAATTCTGCGCTATCGTGATTTTTCCACTTGCGATATCAAGCACTTGGTTTTTCGACTTCCAAGTCCTGAGGTACCGAAACTTCGATGAGCTCGCGGCTTCGACTTTTCAACGGTCCCGTCACCTTTTTCGAGACTTCGGAACTCCCGGGTTCGCGAATCTTGATGTCCGATGCTCAAGACTTCTCGCTACGAAACCCCGATAGCTCGTGCCACCTGTACTCCACTAACTTCACTATGACCCACGCTATCCTTTAACTATCAGGAAATCACGGATCACGATTTCACAAGTCCTAATTCAAATTTGTGGGTTTCAATCTACGAAACCCCAATACACGATATACGTGTATATCCAACGGCCCTTGTGGCTTGGATCAACGGCCTGCCCCTCCTGATCTTTCCACCTCTTGGGAATACCTGTCGTATCTCCCTTGCACCTCCTCAAGATCTAACAACTCATGGATTTTCATGAAATCTCCTCGGAGAATTTCAACCGTCCATTCTTCCCTTGGTGGTTCCTGCGAAAATGAGCTAAGCACTCCTTCATTGGATTCGTCCACCTGCACATTACTTACGACGCTTGCTTGAACCTTCAAGGCCCACTTTCTCCGCACTATCCTTCAAAAAATTTGAAGGCCTATCTCTCCTGAGCTTCTCCCATGACCTTCAAGTCTTCAAAAAGGAGCCTTCTTGCATGCACTCCTTGCGGAAAATCTTCAACCACATCTAAGTGTTGAAGCTCTTCGACTCTGCGCACACCTGCAGCAACAGTCCTTCAATATTTTACTCAGGTTCACAACCCTGAGACTTTTACCCAGCCTGCGCACTCCTTGCATGGCTCTGTGTCCAACGACACTTCTAGGATGAATGAGAACAAAAGTTATCTCTATATGAACCCTTTGTCAACGCACTCCTTGCGAACAATTCGACTGCACTCCTTGCAGGAATTCTCTGGCTCAAATAGAGAAACAATTGAAACTCATTCCTTCTTCCTCTCAGACTTCAATTCATACATGAAATCATATACACAGTATATAAAATAAAATGTATAACAGGAAGAAAACATTCATGAGCACATCAACATCAATACACAGAGAATCAGACACAAACCATGAATTTGAACCAATCTTCTTCTATTATTTCAAATATCAGTACATGGGTGTTCTTACGCAGCTCTCTGTATGATCTTGCTCTTCCTTCTTCTGAATAATGTTACAATGTACAATGAGGGTGTCTATATCTATTTTCCCTCCTGCTTTCTAAAACTATCTAGTCTATAATTTAAAATGCTATCTACCTGCATTAACTATATTAAATGTCGTCTATCTACTAAAGGACGAGAGTTATCCGCTCCAGGTCCATTTACAATATACAAAGTGCGCCTCATGTTAATGGTACATTTAAGATCGTGCAAAATTCCCAAAGTGTTTTCAAAATTTGTGTTGGACGCCTTCCAGCTGTCCTCCGCTTCTGCGCTAGCTTGCTTGATGAGTTGGTGATGCTCCTGCATCATTGAGATACATATTGGGACATGTAGTTGATGAATTGATGAGGTGATTATGTTGTACATCATTTATGAGTTATAGCTTGATCTATAGTTGAGGCATGATTGGTACATACTTTGTGCGTTGGTTAAGGAACTTGATAACAGTATGATTGGCACATGGTTTATGGTTGATATGGAATACATATGGGAACACATCTTGACTATCGTTCATCTTGTTGAATTTTGGTGCATGATTGATGCACTTTCTATGGTGTAGGTGGCAGATGGCAGATGGCAGATGATTGATGCACTTTCTATGGTGAATTTTGGTACATACTTTGTGCATGTAGATGGCAGATGATCATGGATGATAGTACTTGGTTAAAATACATCATTTATATTACTTTCTTAGCATATACTTTGATACATGATGTATGGGATACTTGAGACACTTGTTGTGGTGTTTGATTGATACATTATTTGATGCTTGTTGTTTGAGATACATATCTTGACACATGGTCTGTGGTACTTGGTTTATGATAGAGGTGTTGGAAATATAACTGAGAGGGGGGGGGGTGGTGAATCAATTATGTATATAAGATTGAAACATTTCCTGTTCTTTTTCTTTTCCTTTCAAGATTATTATTTGATGTGTTTCTGATAACTTAACATGCATAGATATACAATATTTGATCAATCACATAGAATACATAGAGACACTGATTTTCATGAGGAAACCCATAAAGGGAGAAAACCTCTTCTTCTTAGGATGTCAATCAAGCTCCAACTTTCATGTACATCACAGTATTTGAGAAACAACTCAAATATGAGGCTACAACCTCTGATAGTAAGCTGCAACTTGTAGAGAGCACCAAATCTCATATTTCTCTAGCACCAACTAGATGGAAGCACCAACTCCCAGGTTTCTCTAGAACCGACTAGATGGAAGCACCAACTCCTAGGTTTCTCTAGCACCAATTATACAGAAGCACCAACTCCCAAAATATCTTCTAGCACCAACTAGAATTTAGAGGAATACAATCCTCCCTAGAACCACCCTACCACCTTGATTGAATCTTACAAAACTTTACTTACTTGCTCTATCTCTGATATGGTCTATTACAAATCCATGTCTCCTCTGCCTTATTCAACATCTATGCCCTATTCCACTTCTGCATCTTTCTACTTCTATGCTCTGCTCTTTTTCCTCCTGTGCACAACACTTCTTTGTTAAACTTATCTTCTACCTTTTATGATCTGTGTTGCCTCTGCATGCTATATGCTATGCCTCTTCTCTGCTCCTTTTCTTCTGCTTACTACAACCTTATACGCTCATGCATCAGTTCCCAAAAATAACATTCTCTGCATGTCTTTATCAAGCCAAGTCCTCTGCTAGATCATCCTTCCAACTCTTTGTCACCACAACTCTGGTTTGCATCTCAATTATATATATATATATATCCTCTTCTATGTTTTTCATGTCATATTTTCGCCCAGTTCTCTCCTAGTTCCTCATCGCAACTCTACCACTTTATTGGCGGTTACTCACTACCTATTCATCGTCAGTGCCCATTATCCTAAGATTCATTTTCTTCACTAGCAGTTACAGTCAGTCGATTTATTCGGTGTAGGTAAATCAGTCCTAAGCCCCTTCCTTTACATGACCACTAGCAGTGACCACACACCTATTCAAAAAGGGCTTCACGATCTCGGTCTAGCGAGTGATAGCTCCTTCTTTCGATATGACCTTGGGAGATGATCTCAAGTGACCATGCGATTGCAGGCGCGACCAAAGGTTGTTTGAGGGAAACCCGCTTTTCGCCCCGTAATTCACTACAAAGATCCATGTATGCCTTTGGCGATACTGTGGTTTTGATTATGGTCTGCTCAAGAAACATTAAGACCCGAGCATGTTCTGGCCCCACAATTGAGCATGAATATTGATCTCTAATCCCTTAGCGATGCCACTCAATCAACAACTGCTATCTTCCTTCCTTTCCTCCTTCCATGCACCATCCTTGATATCCACGATCTGTTGACATGTATCTCCCTTCCAAATCAATGGCTATGTTTTATTTCATGATCTGGGCTTCAGGATTTTCAACTCTCAAACCTTGATTTCCTCTGTACATCAATATTTCAGAGTTGATGATATGCAGACACCTATCCTTCTTAATCCAATGATTATCCTCCACTCCGGGACTTTAGCCTTTGGCAATTTCAAACCTTTCTCCTTCACATTTTCCTGGAGTAGTTTCACCCAGAGTCAACAATCTATTGACACATACCCTCCTACATGATCAATGATCATAAGTGACTTCATCCCTTTGGGACTTTAGGCTGATCTCTCCTTCATTCTCCTCCAGAGTGGTCACCTTCTAAATAAGTCATAGGTAGTGGAGACCACTTTTTGTCGGTTAACACTTCCACTTACACTGTCCTTCCATTGTAATAGATCAATGGTTGTGAATGCACCCAAAGGGATCTTCAGATCGGACGACTTGTATCCACTTCAGGACTTTGGCATTAGGGACTTTGGGACTTAGGGCATATGCTAGTGGTAAAACTCTCGAAGTAAAATTCTTGGAGTGACGTAACATTATGCACGTCAACTATTGACCTCGAACGGGTTGAGTAGTTTCCACGTGTCACTTGTTGACATGGTCTGCCACATGTCCTTGATGATGTGGTCTGCCACATGTCCTTACTGACGTGGTATGACACATGTCCTTGCTGACATGGTCTACCACATGTCCTTGAATTGGATGATTGAGGCTTACTTCGGGTCTTTACCCGGAGTCCACAGGTTTACGCCACGTATTTTCTGGATCAGACGACCCAGATTCAATTCAGATGATCTGATGCTTGATATCTTCTTCGGATGATCTGATGACTGATATCTACTTCATATGATCGAGTGGTTAATAATTTATTTCATCTCTCCGACTCTCCGTACTTTGGGAGTTTCAAATCTCAAACTGAAAATCTCAAAGTGATTTCTCCAAAGCTTACAATCCATATCCATGTATCCCTCTGGATCTGACAGTTTAAATTTACTTCGGCTCTCTTGATCTATGGACCTCAGGGATTTCAAATATAAACTTTTCTCCCTCCTGAACTCACAGTTTGTTGACACATATCTCCCGACGACCAACGAACCAGATTCTCCTCCTGGTGATGAATGGTCTCAAATTACTTCGGTACTTAGGAACTTTGGCAAGATCCATCACCTACATGTGCAAAGAGCTAAGGCTCTTGCACCTTATTTTGATCAGAATTTTTTTGTTCCTCTGTGATGTGATCCTACGGTCAGTGTCTCCCTCTCTCCTAATCTTCTGATCTCTCTGACTTAGAAGGTTTTCTAAGTGTTCAAGGGTATCGACCTTTGCTCCTCCTGTGAGTCCGTCTCTTGTACCTTGTATGCACTTATGGAAAGAACTATCTCTTCTAGGTTTTCTCATCTTATGCTCTCTCTAATTCTTAAAGAGTCACTTTGAGAATTAGCCAAATTGTGGATCTATGCACTCCTTGCATATCCTCCGAAGTTTGAATCTTCGAACTCTCATCGCTTCTTTCCTATTTTCCATCATCGCTGTTGTTCTTGCCATCAATGACAAGCACACTCTTCCTGTAAGACATTCCAACAATATTCTCCTTTGGCATTGATGGAAACCTTGAAAGGCTGCACTATTATGCATATACCTCCAACTGTAACATCCAGATCACAGCATCCAAACCACAACTTTTTCTCCCCCTTTGAAATCAATGTCAAAGAAAACAGAGAGTGACTCTGTGCTCCCCCTAATCAGATATACTAGGAGCACTCTCCCCCTAATCATATAGACTATTTATATTGATAATAGGGTCATGCCCAACTTCTGGCCTAGATACTCAAACTCCAATTCTGCAAATGTCTGAATCATCCACAATACTTGGGTACAACAAGTGGCATCCGCAATGTATTCAACTTTTGTAGTCGATAGGGAAATGGAACCTTACTTGTTTCTCAACCATGCTACAAGAGAATCTATTAAGAAGAATGAACCTCCACTCGTGCTTTTCCTTTCATCCAATTAGTTAGCCCAAAACATATGAATAGACTGATAATTGAAAATTCTGATTCCTAGGATACCATAGACCATAGTTCATTGTTCCTTTCAAGTATCTGAAAATTATTTTGACATCTATCAAGTGACTCTGTTTAGGTGCAGACTGATACCTTCCTACCATTCCAACAAAATGAATTATGTATGGACGATATGGTGTTCTTCATCTTCATTATTCTCATCATCTTCTTCATCTAACTTGGTGCTTATTATCTGTAGATCTTTTACTAGAGCTTCTTTATCAATTCGAACATCAATACAGTCGACTAATTTATGCATTCTTTTGTTGAAGCATCTGTATCATTTACTGTTCGTTGCATATCCTAAGAAGATACCTTCATCAGATCTACCATCAAATTTTCTTAAATGACATTCCTCCTTATCGTCCTTCAGAACATAGACATTTTTTTCAGTTCTAACCCCTTTTGCAATCAACTCTCCTTTGTTCACTATTTTTATTTTACAATCCTTGGCAGTGAAAGTGACTTCACATCCTTTGTCACACACCTAACTGACACTAAGAAGATTATGTTTTAATCCATCAACAAATATTACATCTTGATATTTTCCTCTTCCATTAATTAATCTTACTATACCTTTACCTCTGATCTTTCCTGGAGCATCATTTCCAAAAGTCACATTTCCTGATTTACTTTCTTTGAGTGATAAGAACTTACTTTTTTCACCTGTCATATGCCTGGAGAATTCACTGTCAATACAATAGGGGTTATTTTGTCTTTGATTTGACAACACTAATCCACACTTGTCATCTTCTTTCTTCTTCCAAACCTTGACGTTTTCAGCTCTGTGATTTGAATTTGACTTATAGTTCTTTAAGCGTCAGTCTGCAACTTTATGTCCATAATTATGGCAAATGTAACATTCTAGTTCATTGATAAAGGATCATAACGATTGTTATGCTTAATTTGTGTATTTTTCCCTTCCATCACATGATTTGCAGTCTGTGGTTGTTTGTTACTTGGCTATCTCACTCTTTGTTGTGGAAGATATTTATTCCTTGGGTGTCTTGATTGCTCATGTCTAAATCTTAAAGAACAATTTACAGCTTTGTGACTTGGAAAATGGTTGTCTTCTTTGAGATGATTGATTTCTTCCATGTTGATGATTTGCTTGAGTAGAGGGAGTATTATTTCCTTGTTCTACAAATCCAGTTATGGTACCTTTTTCTTCACTCCTCTATGACTGATTATCTTCCTTTGTTTCTGCAGGTTTGTTGTTGTCAATGGTTGTATATTTGAGAAACTTTATGGATTCTTTGTTGCTTGGCCGACCACTACTTGATCCTTCTTCATAACCCAAACCAGTTTTCAACTTTGGATTCCTTTGCTGATTCAGAATGGTGGATAATCCTTCTGAGGCTTTAATACTTGTCAGATTATGATGATATAAGTCCTGAAATTTCTCTAGATCTTTTCTGACAGACACTACTTCAGCTTCCAATTTTTCACCTTTTTTTTGGCTTCCTTCGATTGTTGTATGCGGATGTCTTCAATCTTCTTAGATTATTATTAATTAACCTTCAACATAGAAATTTATTCAGATGGTTCATTGCATGTTTCTCAAACCTAAGAAGTAACTGTTTTTGTTTTCTTTTCTTAAGTTTGAGTCTGTCAATCTCTTCTAAGGCATTGATTAGTTCTCCTTCCATATCAACCACAACTTATTCTTGATTCATATCACCACCTGTGTATTCATAATCAAGGTATCCCATGGCCATAAGAATAAGTCCATTCACTTTATCTTCACAAGATGAATTTCTATTTGTGTCTTCTGAGGAGTCATCATTATTTGCACTCAAACTTTTATTTTTACTATATTTCTTAAATTTGTTTTTATGTTCATCATCAGAGTTCTGGTAGTTTTCCTTGTGAGGACACTTAGATGAAAAATGACCTATCTTACCACATTTGAAACATTTAAAAGGAATCTTGCCTTGGTATTTTCCTGATCCTTTCTTAACCTTCTCACAAAATTCGCTTCAATCTCATCTATATAAGCGTCTGTGTTTTTCTCTGCTTTAAAGGATGCCTCTCTTGTAGTGGATTTACCTTTGGTGATTATCATTTCATAAAAAGTTAGGGTTCCAATAAGTTTATCTAATGTTAATGTATTGAGATCAGTTATTTCCTCTATAGCAGAGACCTTTGAGTTAAATCTATCAGGAAGAGATCTTAATATTTTCTCGACTAGAAAAGATTCTTCTATCGTTTCACCTAGACCTTTCATAGTGTTGACAAGTTATTCTATTCATAAGAAGTAATTACTGATAGTTTCATCTTCATCCATATTTAACTGCTCAAATTTTAGTCTTTGAGTCTGAAGTTTTGCATCTTTCACCTTTTTATTGCCTTCATAACTACTTATCAGCTTGTCCCACATAATTTTTGTTGAATCACAATGCATTACTTTTACAAACTTGGCTTCTGCAAGTCCACTAAGGATGAAATTCATTACTTTTTCATTAAATCTAAACTCCATCTTATCATATTTTGAGGCCAAGACTACGGGCTTCACATATCCAGTTTCAACGACATCCCAAACATCAACACCCAAATACATTAAATATGTTCTCATCCTTATTTTCCAGAAGGCAAAGTTTGTTCCATTAAACAAATGAGCTCTATTAGTTGAACTTTCTTCATGACTAGCCATGTTCAAGCTTATGGATCTACCTTTTTCAAAGGCACCGACTCTGATACCAATTTTTGGAAATATAACTAAGAGTGGGGGGGGGTGAATCAGTTATGTATATAAGCTTGAAACTTTTCCTGTTCTTTTTCTTTTTCTTTCTAGATTATTATTTAATATGTTTATGATAACTTAACATGCATAGATATACAATATTTGATAAATCACATAGAATACATAGAGACACCGATTTCATGAGGAAACCCATAAAGGGAGAAAACCTCTTCTTCTTAGGATGTCAATCAAGCTCCAACTTTCATGTACATCACAGTATTTGAGCACCAACTCAAATATGAGGCTACAACCTCTGATAGCAAGTTGCAAATTGCAAAGAGCACCAACTCTTGGATTTCTCTAGCACCAACTCCCAGGTTTCTCTAGAACGAACTAGATGGAAGCATCAACTCCCAAGTTTCTCTAGCACCAACTAGATGGAAGCACCAACTCCCAGAATAGCTTCTAGCACCAACTAGAATTTAGAGGACTACAATCCTACCTAGCACCATCCTACCACCTTGATTGAATCTTACAAAACTTTACTTACTTGCTCTATCTATGATATGGTCTGTTACAACTCCATGTCTCCTCTACCTTCTTCAACATCTATGCTCTGCTCCACCTCTACATCTTTCTACTTCTATGCTCTTCTCTTTTTCCTCCTATGCACACCACTTCTCTATTCAGCTTCTCTTCTACCTTTTATGCTCTGTGATGACTCTTCATGATATACGCTGCGCCTCTTGTATGCTCCTTTTATGATGCTTACTACAAACTTCTACACTCATGCATCAGTTCCCGAAAAGCACATTCTCTGCATGTCTTTATCACGCCAATTCCTCTGCCAGATCATCTTGGCAAATCTTCGTCACCACAAGTGTGTGCTTCATCTCAATTCTATATATATCCTCTTCTATGTTCTACATGTCATATTTTCTCCCAGTTCTCTCCCAGGTCCTCATTTCAACTCTGCCACTTTACTAGCGGTAACTCACTGTCTATTCATCATCAGTTCCCATTATCCTTAGATTCCTTTTCTTCACTAGAAGTTATAGTCATCTAATTTATTCACTGTAGGTAAATCAATCCTAATCCCCTTCCTTTACGTGACCACTAGCAGTGACCACACGCCTATTCAAAAAGGGCTTTGCAATCTAGGCCTATCGAGTGTTAGCTCCTTCTTTCGATATGAACTTGGGAGATGATCTCATGTGACCACACAATTGCGGGTGTGGCCAAAGGCAGTTTGAGGGAAACCTATTTTTCACTGCTCAATTCACTACAGAGATCCACGTATGCCTTTGGTGATACCGTGGTTTTGATTGCGGCCCGCACAAGAAAACTTAAGACCCGAGTATGTTTTGGCCCTGAAATTGAGCATGACCGTTGATGTCCAATCCCTTGGCGATGCCACTTGATCAATGGTTTCTATATACCTTCCTTTCCTCCTTCCATGCGTGATCCTAGATGTCCACGATCTGTCAACACGTAGCTCCCTTCCAAATCAACGACTATGGTTTAGTTTGTGATCCAGGCTTCGAGAGTTTCAACTCTCAAACCCTGCTTTCCTCTGTACATCAATCTTCCAGAGTTGATGATATATAGACACCTATCCTCCTTAATCTAATGACTATCCTCCACTGCGGGACTTCGACCTTCAACAATTTCAAACCTTTCTCCTTCACATTTTCCCATAGTAGTTTCACCCAGAGTCAACAATCAATTGACACGTACCATCCTGCATGATCAACGATCATAAGTGACTTTATCCCTTCGAGAATTTAGGCTAATATCTACTTCATTCTCTTCTAGAGTGGTCACCTGCTAAATAATTCATAGGTGGTGGAGATTGCTTGTTGTCGGTTAACACTTCCACTTACACTGTCCTTCCACTGTACTAGATCAATGGTTGAGAATGCACCCGAAGTGATCTTCATATCGAATGAATCGTGTCCACTTTGGGACTTCGAAATTCAAGACTTTTTGACTTAGGGAATCTGCTGGTGGTAAAAATCTCGAAGTAAAACTCTTGGATTAATGTAACATTACACACATCACTTGTTGACCTGACACGGGCCAAGTGGTTGCCACCTGTAACTTGATGACATTGTCTGCCACATGTCCTTGCTGACGTGGTCTTCCACATGTCCTTGCTGATGTGGTCTACCACATGTACTTGTTGACATGGTTTGCCACATGTCCTTGAATAAGACAGTTTAGGCTTACTTCGGGTCTTTACCTAAATTCCATAGGTTTACGCCAAGTCTTTTCTAGATCAGATGACCAATATTCAGTTCAGACGATATGGCTCTTGAGACCTTCTTCGGATGATCTGACAAATGAGATCTACTTCGGATGATCTGATGGTTGAGAATTTACTTCATCTCCCCGTCTCTCCGGTCTTCGGGAATTTCAAATCTCAAACTGAAACTCTCGAAGTGATTTCTCCGAAGCTCACGATCCGTCAGCATGTATCCCTATGGATCTGATGATTGAAATTTACTTTGGCTCTCTAGCTGTCTAGACTTCAGGGATTTCAAATATCAAACTTTTCTCCCTGCTGAACTCACGGTCTACTGACACGTATCTCCCGACGATCAATGAACCAGATTCTCCTTTTGGTGATGAATGATATCAAATTACTTCGGGACTTTGAAAATTTGGAAAGCTTTGTCACCTGTGTGTGCAAAGCGCTAAGGCTCATGCACCTTATTTCGATCAAACGGTTGTTGGTCCTCCATGTTGTGATCCTACGGTCACTGTCTCCCTCTCTCCTGAGCTTCTGATCTCTCTGACTTAGAAGGTTTTCTAAGTGTTCAAGGGTCTCAAAGTTTGCTTCTCCTACACGTCTCTCTCTTGGAAGTCATCTACACTTTTGGAAAGCACTATCTCTTATGATATTTCTCATCTTCTTCTCTCTCAACTTATTAAAGAGTCACTTCGACACTTAGCCGAGTTGTGGATATGTGAACTCCTTGCATATCCTCTGAATTATGAATCTTCGAACTCTCATCATTTCTTTCCTATTTTCCATCGTCGTTGTTGTTCCTTCCGTCAATGACAAGCACACTCTTCCTGTAATACATGAGTTGACTATTTGCAATTTCGTGCAACAAAAGACATATCATATGTGATATGACACTTGTTTGAGGCACATGGTTTTCATGTTGACGTTGTTATTGTTACAATGACAGAGGCACTTGTTGATGATCCTGATATATTCTTGGGACATTTTTTTTTCACATATTCTTGGCATATATACTTTAGTGATGAGATATTATTGTATGGTTTTGATGTGCATGGTTGGCACATGGTATGGCATAGGATGTACATGGTTGATATTTTTTTCATGATTCACTATTCACTGTTGATACGTTTTCTTCATAAAGTATGGTATGGAACAAGTTTTGATGATTGATGTATGGACATGTCCAAGAATCATCATACGAAGATCATATCACTCTTGAATAGTTTTTCCATTTGAGAAGTAGCATTTGCAGTATAAGAAGATTGCAGTGGTAGCATTTTGTTCATATTAAAGGGAATATAGGTGGAGACATACCCATAGGGGGAGTTATTCTTATTTCCATGATTCAATAAGGAGAGATTCACCAGATGAAGGATAAAGAGATATATTCTTGGAGAGGCATGTTTCCAGGGGGAGCAATGGTCATAGAGGGAGCATGAGCGATATTTCTTCGGAATTGCATCAGAATTATATCCCTGTTAAAAAGGGGAGAGATTATTCAGAGCAAGAGAAAAGGAATCCAGATAGGCGGAGCATCCCCAAGGAGATTTCAAGCAGGGGGAGAATACCTAAGGAGAAAAATACCATTTTCCATTGATGTGATTGAGATGACTATTTATGAAAAGTATTGCAATGTCTACATGTTTCCATCAATGATTGTTGTTGACATCAATGTTGGTATTTGTATCAATTCCAGAGGGGAAGATTGTTGGATTATGTTTTCATTGATGTCAAAGGATTTATTTCAAAGAGTTGATGTCTTGTCATAGTATCATTGATGTATTGATTGATGGCCTATGTTTTCATAGATGTAATTGATGTCAAGTGGTGTCCAAATGATGTGTTAGTTGATAGGAAGAAGTTGTATTATTGATGCCAAGTCATGGCTGATAGGAAGTACCAAATGGATGAAATCCTAAGTGGTCCTCTTATGATGAAATCCCTCAGGGGAACATGATTTGTGAATACAAATGGTTAAGTGGTTGATTCATCCTAGATGTGTGGTTAAGGAACACAAGGATTGATTGTGGAATAATTTAATGAATATTGGTGAATTTGTAAGTGAAACTATTCTAGATGGATTATGTTCGTCATTCCTTTTTTGGTGATATGTGGAATTTCACATAACTCCTCATGGTTAGAGAGTTACAGCCATGTGAAGTTGGAGAACCCTCATATGTTGTCTAGAATACCCTAGAAGGTCAAAGAAGTCAAATTATTCTAAAATCTCCTAGAAGAAAGTTGACTAGTGTTACACGTCAAAATTACTCACTTAGATAATGTCTCATTGTCATTTTTGCAAGTGTCGCATGTTTGTCGCAAGTGTTGCAAAAATAATATTTTTGTCTCACATGTGTCGCATCACGGATGACATCATAAGAACACTTGCAATATCCTCTGAGTCTTGTTAGAAAAGGATAATATATCATTTGGTAGGTTTACAAGCTTTTACCTTGAGAAATAATCATCCTAAAAGTATTTTTGGAGATCAACACTCCCCTATCCACTTGCAGGGAGCACTAGCACTCCTTGTCCTCTTAGCAGGGAGTGCTGCAACACTCTGTGGTCAACTTTGAGGGATTGTCAATCTGTTGAGAGAATATTGGGGATGAATCCCTCTTATCTCTAAGGACAACTAAAAATCATATGAGTCAGTTTGGCTCAAATCCAAGTTAAAGGATGGAGATAAGGGAAATCCCATAATTGATGGAGTTATATCCTCAATTTATCCCAAGAATATCTAAGGTGGTTCATCCTCTCAAAGCCTATATAAGGAGGCATTCTCATGAAAAAGGGGATAATAATCAGTGAAAAGTATTGTCATTCTAATCGTGGATTGTTTGAGAAAGGGGTTGGAAAAGGAGGACTTGGTGAGGTTGTTGCATCTGCATCTACAGTTTGTAAGAACCTTGTTTTGTTCTCATTAATATATATTATTGGCCTGCTTCCTTCAAGCTTGTGTACATTTTCATGGGATTTTCTCTTCTTAATGAATCTAGTTTTAAACTAATATTGGTAGAATAGGATGTATGCATTGTTGTTTTTGTCCATTGAATTGCATAACTCATGAAAGGAATTGAAGATCAAGTTCAACCTAGATCGAGCAAGGAAAAACTTCAGAAAATGGTGCTCATGCTTTCTTCCTCTTTTCCCTTGACTAGTTTAGCTACATTTAAAGGAATGTCAGTGTTCAATGTTATCATCTTTATGTCTTGGTCATAGGGGTCTAATATCCAAGAGGACATTCACCTGTTCGCAGGGGAATTTTCCTACAACAGAAATTGGCGACTCCACTGGGGAACAAAGATTTCGTTTTTGGTTTCTTTGCTTGGTCTTGTCTTAGTATTTTCCCATCTTCAGATCCTACTCACTCCATTTTTCCTCTTTTATACATGTGTTGTTAGTCTTGAAGTTATCTTACACAGGCTGATGATCAAGCCTTCCTGAGTTTATGTTTTACGGGTTGATACTTTTTCATTCTCAGAAAACAATGCCCCTCTTCCCTTACATACAGAGTGTTGATTTCATTATCAACGCTTCCCTTTAGTGTTCTAGGGAGAACGGTAGTGCATTGGTGATGATATAACCAGAGCGCCAATTTTTCCTTCTCTTGAAAAATTGTTGGATGTCTCTGTTGGGTGTGATTTTTTGGTTTTTCCTTCTGCCCATGACTTTTTCTATCAGTGTGTGTCTTCCATAAAACTTGTAACCTTTTTTATTTCTAACATTTTTTGGTTCTTTGTTTGGGTTTTTAATATTTTTCCTTTTTTTGGAATCACTCTTCTTCTTTGAGATATTGAGTTGGTTTTTGATACTTTCTCGTTCATCTGATTGTTTGAAAGTTATCACAAGGAAGTCTAGACATCTGTGTATTGTTCCATTTGATCTTTGATTTATATCTTTCCAAGCGATTTCTTGTTTGAGTTTTGCTTTTCATTTTGAAAAGTTTAAATTTATTTTTATTCCTGTTTGATCACTATGAGAGTGTTCTTTTTGTTTATATGATGCTTGCTTCCAATTGTCTAAAATTACAAATAGTGAAATTTGGTTGGCAAAAGAATCTTCGAATCAAATAAATTAAAGTTCACATTTAAACAAAGCGATATATTTTCATGATTGAATTTTGGATATTAGAATCATTTTCTGAATATTTTAGCATTGAATTGGATTCTTGTTGAGAGAAATTGCATGAAATATCTGCATTTTTTTGTTTGGTAGAGAAAGGAAAAAATTCTTCTCCTTCCCATAAATAGAAGTTCATTGAAAGAAACGATTTTTTATCGTTTTTCTTATGCTTTTTTGGGAATCGAGTCATAATATCATCGGTTTCACTCTCATTCACCTCTGAGTAAAGATCAACCACAAAAATCAACGATAATTAAAATTGATCTACAAACTCTTTATTTTTAGATTCTTCCACCAACATTAGACTAGGATTAGCATTTTGGATTAGGTTGTGAGTACAACTCTACAAAGCATTCAAAAAAAACATTAGGATCTTGCGATAGGGAGAGAAAATACAATTTTTCATATAAGCATATCTGGGATCCCCCTCTCACACAGGGGTTATGCAAGAGGTTATGTTCGAGAGAGCCACAAAGATTATCCCTCCGTTTCTTAACCGTTCATAGTAGTAAGATCATATATTGGGGGTTCTTATTGAGGTCCAACTATCTTCATTTGTTCTCAATGCTTCATGAATTATGAATTCGTTCAGGGTCCTTTGGAGTTCTAGCAGTCCACTTGTCTCAGTTCTCTTGAAGGATTTCAGACTTGTTATCCTTCCCATACGTTCAGACTAGACTGTCGATTGTACCTGCCCATGGGATGACTGCGAGTTGGTGTATTTAGTATCCATAATATTTATTGTATTTACAAAGGGTGGCTACGAACCCTTACCTCCTAATTCACCCAAAGACATCTACCGTGAAGAGGTAGAAAATCAGTCTGACGTTGGGAGTGCTACTACTCCTTTGTTAGAAAATTTGGAAAGAGCCTTGGTTACAGTTGAGGATATGACTCCTCATACTACACCTGTGTCAGAAGCTCCTACTGAACCACTCTTGGTTTGATTAGACTCATTCGGTAATATTATATAAGAAGAAGTCCCTTATTTTCCATTGAGACCAATTATCGAGACATATATGGGATCCAAAGAACCAATTTTTAGTGATGACTTTAGGACCCCTATTCATCCTATTGATGCAGTAGATACAGATAAAACACATGCTCATTCTATATGGAGGAATCCATAAGCATGTGATATTTATGATCATTTTGACTATATTCGACAACCTCTTAATCCTCATGACCCTCTTGTCGTTGAGGCAAGACCATCCAGTCAGACTATTGATCATCCCATCGAACAGGTCATCGATCTTGTTGTTATGTAAGCACAATTCCACCTCAATGCTGGAGTCGTCACTTCTCATCATACACAAGGAACTTCAATTGTTACTCCCACCATTACACCTTTTCACAATACAACTCCTCATGTTCCACAAGATCCTATTGGAACACCTTTACAAAAGAGAATGCAGAACCTTTCCAGACATACACAACCAACTATGAGACATATCCCAACTAGGGGGAAAGCACCATATAGTGGACCTATCCCTCCCAGGGGACAACCATCTTTTACGAGGCCTACCCCTACTAGGGGACAACCACCTTTGCATGTTCCTTCTGGAGGAAAACCTCCCTTTACTGGTTAAAACCTAGTTGTAAATCAACCTATGGCAGGAGAGAAACCTTCTTTCACCGGAAACCCTTCACGATCTTGGGGAATACCTTCAGGAGGTACATTTAATGAACCCTACCATTGGGGTAAATCATACCATAACCCACAAGGAGGAGTATCAAATCCTGCTCCTTCTAGACTATCTTTTGGACAACCTTATCTGGGTGTCCCAAATCCCACTTGGGGTCCTCAAGGAAAAAAAAATTATCCTCCCTAAGGGTCTAATGTTTATCCTCCGCAAGGGGATAATGTTTACCCTCCTTAGGGAAAAACTGTTTACCCTCCTTAAGGGCCAACTGTTTATCCCTCACAATTGAATCAATCGACTTATACTCCTCAAAATCCATTGGGTTTCACCCCGCTCATGAATGTTGCTCAAAAACCATCCAATCCTATCTATATTAGTCAACAACAACCTTATATGGGAGGGCCTACTAGAAACAATTATCCACCTCAACCAGTTTATGGTTTCACTGGTGTCCCTATGCCACACCAGTATCACCCACATGTTAATCAACAATTTCCCTTCCTTACCACTCTGGATCTGCTAGACTTGTCTCAATTGACAAATGATCCCATATCGCATTTTCATTTTTGGCCAATAATTCCTGCTAAATTACCTTCTAACATCCCTAAATTTGACGGTAAGCCTGGTGAATACCCAAAAAGCCATGTGATGAAATTCCATTTATGGTGTTCATCAAACTCATTGATGGATGATTCTATATGTTTATGTCTCTTCCAGCACACACTCATGGGCTCTGCAGCCAAATGGTACATTGAAATTCAACATGGCTCATTTCAATATTTCAACTCCCTCTCTATGGATTTTCTCATGCATCTTCAATTACCCATCTGTTACGAGATGGGTATTGAACTCTTAAGCTCCCTTCATCAAACAAACTCTATTCATATCTCTGATCACATTCATGAGTGGATACAGTGACGAAGGTTGATTAAAGCGACCATTCCTAACTAGCTATTGGTAGAGTGGTTACTAAATCTCTTTTACCCCTGATTTCTCGTGATGTCACCATGGGTGGTGTATTCACTGAGGAAGAATCCATTGCCTGAGCACAATACTTAGATTTTGTTTACTCCTAATCTGGTACTTTGTATGAGTTGATTCCAAATGCGACCCTTACTCCTACCGATCCATCCAAAACTTCTTTCACTACACATGCAGATGGAGTTATTGGTACCATCAAAACGCAATCCACATCACAGTCGAGTGGAACGGTAAATCACTTTGTTTCAACACCTATTACCAGTTCAAATTCACTCTCCTCTACCTCCCTCCTGACTCAAATATTTGAGGTGAATGCAGTTCAATATGCCTCTTCACAACAATATCAGGGTAAAAAGAAAACAAAAAATAAACCCAATAATAATAATAATAATAATAATAATAATAATGAACATCCCAAGAGACAAAATCCACCACCTACTGCTGAAAATAATTCACAGCAAAAACCGAAATTCTCATTGTTATCATTGAAATTTTGTCCGCAAATGGTTACATGAATCTAGCATCTCCAAACACGTATTAGTTCACTTGCAGCCAAAAAACAAAGCATTTCCAAAAGGCAAAAACTATACAACTGGTTATAAATTGACATGTGCATAAACACTACAGGAAGCGCACGCACGTGCGTAGGCCAAAGAAGCCAAAAGATCACACATGTGGTTGATGCACGACTGTGTACGATAAAAGCCACACACTCCTATGAACGACACATTTATGGTTCTTGTCGGCCCCGAACCCACTTCTTGTTCAACTTCCAATTCGATTTGACCCTCAAATCCGAGCTGAATCTATGTTGAGTCTCCATTTTGACACTTTTAATGCCCTATATTACCCTGTATCTGAGCCTATTTTTCCTATGCCATAAGTATATACTTGATTGTTTCCTCCATAAAGACACCTGATGACCTTGTTCATGTACATAGAGAGGTAAATTGTGATTAGGGTATGTTTTGTTTAATTTTTATGAGTCAATTCGATTAAAATGTTTGATTTTGTATAATCCTAATCATTTGACTCCCAAGTAGTCTATTCCAGTACCTCAACATTCTGGTACTACAAGCTACAACGTAATCTGGTACCAAGTCTATTCTGGTATCCAAAGAAGTTTTTGATCCGGTATTGTCTGCTCTGCATCCATTCTAGTACCTACACACTCAGTGCCATTCTAGTACCAAGTCATGCACCATTCTGGTACTGCCCGTGCACCTAATCCGGTACTCAGATTCACAACTATGTGCATTCCGGTACCAAACCCATGTTTCCAAAATTCACCTGTTGAACGAGTATGTTTATGGAGATTTCGAGAATTCAGTTGGATCAAAGCCTCTAAATCATTTTTCCATATCACGATAGACTTCATCACTCATGCACTTCATGTCATGAGGATAAATTCCATCCGTAGAGATTCGATGTGAATACCAATTGTAATATTTTAAAAACTGTTTGATACTTATCCTTAGATCTTGATAGTATCGACTCACCTTCTTTATAAGGGATGTTGTATAGGCGATAGGATATGAATGATGGATGTAATGAAGCAAGTTGTAAGAACCATATGAAACATATTGTTTTTATGTATGAGATGATGAACTACTGATTCAATTTACCAGTTGAAGAAATACAAATGATTTGTTATGAAAATTCTCGAGTATGATTAGAATGTTTTAGTCTGTCATCTTTTTAGAGGTACCTTGTTGGTTCAGCAAGGGCCCACCACCCCAACCAAGGTAAAACTCCCTGCATATTATTTTTGTGATTGTGTGAATATTTAATAGTGGTGTTTTGTTAATGATTTCAAATCCATTTTAAAAGCTCACCATGAAATCATTTGTTTCTAAATTGGTGTGAGCAATCAAATACTAGATCGAATAGATAGTTCCCCTTTCTAATATTGTAGGTTGACATTTAATTGTTTGATTTGTAGGATTGTTAAGAAAATGATATTTTGAGTTTGTGATTATAGTGTTCTCAGTAGGCACAGGAACCAGAGGACTTTATCTTTCAATTTCATGTTCCATAATGAAGTCTCTCAGTCATGCTGACAGTTCCTTGTACTAAATAAGGTTTTCTTGAATAGAACAGAGGTAGAATTGATTTATGTTTCAAGAGTGAATGGAGTTGATTGTTAATCAATATTTTTGATTACTACAAGAAACAAGCTCTTAAGTTCATCTCTCTAAGTCATAAGCCTGGAATGAATAGAATTGTCACCTAAGAAAGAACCTTTTGATTGACTATTTTCTTTAGAAGTTTTATTATCAGTTTTATCTTCTAAGTTTGAAGTTGTGTGAGGTATTCAAAAATCTTAGAAACATAGTATTATGTTATTAATTATTTCCTTCTTAAGATATATACAACAAACATAAGAAGGTCACCTGTTCTCGACACATATAGTGTAACAACTCTTTCGATTACAAATCCCAGATTGACATATAAATGAGTGTAATATATTGAATATATTTATACACCAACATTTTGGCGCTATTGTCGAGGGGTTGTAAACGGTAATAGGTAGCATTTTGAATTTTTGATTGGTTTGATGATTTTTGATTGGATTTAAGGACAATCTAAGGGCGGAGAGAATATAGTAAGATGAGAGGTAAGAACATGCACATCCACTTTGGTTGGGTTGCTCCAACGTCAGGTTGTCCTCTTACTTTTGATAGTTAGAAATTTTTGTTTTTGTATTGAAATTTATTTTATGAGTAGGTATAGGGATAATAAACGTAGATTTATTGCTCCCAAAATTTCAGAAAAAATAGAAAAACAAAAAACAACCCCCCCCCCCCCCCCCCCACCCACATGCTAATTCATCTAAAATTCATGCAAAAACAATTCTTAGAGGAGAAAGATCAATGGAAGCAGTTGAATAAACAACCAAAGGCACTAAATCTGAATCCATTGTTCATATTGAAAGTATAAGACAACATGAAAGAGGGGAAGCACTGGCGACCCCATCAGAAGGAAAATCTAGAAAATAAACATAAGTAGTGATAAAGGAAGACGCAGATGTTGTTGGGGAACCACATAAGACATTGGAACAGCTAGAAATACCAAAAAATCTAGTGGTTGAACCATCACTTAGTGGGGAGACATCACCACCACCCTACAAATTGTTTGGAAATATGCCAGAAGAGGAAGGAAATGAAACTAATGAAATAGAGACATTTGGATTCCCCATACTGGACATCGCCAGAGACGTTGCCATGAAGAACATTCAATTGTCCTCACTGCCTCACTTCTATGGTATGTCAACAGAATATCCTGACTCATTTTTGTTTGAATTTGATATACTATGTAGAAGTTATAATTACACTGATAATGCACAAAAATTAAAACTCTTTCCAGCCACATTGAAAGATTCAGCACTAAGGTGGTTTATGAGCCTAGGAGAACACACTATCTTGTCTTGGGATGTTATGAGGGAGACCTTCCTCCAAAAAATATCAATATTATTGTAGACCTAGGGATTCTAGGAATGACATATTTAAAATGTAGCAATCCGAAGAAGAAAGCTTGGAAGATTACCTAGAGAGGTTCCTATACAACTACCAAAAGACTGATCAATTTTCCTTAGACACAACCACAATTAGGACTGTCTTCCTAAAGGGTGTGAGGGATGACTGCATTGAAGTACTAAACCTCATGATTTTTGGAGATGTGTACCAAAATCCATTTGCAGACAAAACAGAGTATTGTAAAAGATAGTCCCGCAGTCAAGCCAAAACTGGAAAAAGTATAAGGGATCCAACAAATAGAATTGTTAAACCCACATCAGGAGGTGTTACTAGGATTCAATTTGGGAATTTATTAGAAAAAATCAAAACATACATCCTAAACACTATTAGTTCCCAACTTGATACCATAAAAATTAAAAGGAAACAAGAGCAATAAAATGTTTCTTTGGCAATTTTCTATCATCGGTGTAGGAAAAAGCATCCTAAAAAGGAATGACCCCTTAATGTTATTGAAATATGTGGCCTCTTTATAGAGGATCACCCTACCAATGATTTTTGTTCTTTACTTGGACTTAAATCCATATTCAAGGGAGGAGGAGAACCTCATGAAACATCCTACCCCCCTAACAAACCATGGAGACAACAAAATACCAATATGTTTGCAGTCCCTACTACACAATATCCACAACAACAATGGGTACCTCCCATGTCTTATCCTCAATGGTCACCACAAAAACCACAAGTCCAAACTTGGCAATAAGGATGGAGAGGGTCTGTGTATGGGAATGTTACCTTTCAGCCATCAAAGTTTCCTACCTACCCACAATACCCTTCAAATATTTCTCAGCTGCTCCCAGGATTTAATCCTCTTCCTCTTCCTCCACCTCCAAAACTACAAAAACAACTTGCACTGCCTATGAATCCAAATATGCAGCAACAAATGCAAGGTAGACCCATTCAAAATCCTCCTCGGCCTACCCCTATTCCTGCGCAACCTATCCCTAATCTAAATAACAGGCCTACACAACCTGTACAAAACCTCGAAGGACAAACCTTCCCCACTTATGTAATAACTCCAACTCCATTTAATGGAATTGAATGAAGATCAAGGAGAGTTATAAATAAAACGAATCCTACTGTGGTTATTCAAGAAGAATAACAAGTAGATAATCACATAGTTCCAGAAGAAGAACAAATAGATATTCAAACAGTTCAAAGAGAATAATGAATGGTTGATCAATTAAATGAATAAAGAAACAACCCTAGACAACAATAAACTCCTCCCAATTCTCACGAAATAGAAACACCTCAGAAAACAAACACTCCTCCTTATCCCGAAAGGTTTCTTGTAAAGAAATCCGAGGAACCTCTAGGACATAATCTAGAAACTAAACTTAGAAATATATTTGTGAAGATTCCTCTACTACAGGCCATCAAGGATATACCTATTTATGCTAAAATTGTAAGGTTCCTTTGCATTAAAAATCCAGGGAGGAAGAGGAAGGAGCCTTTTTTCATACAGGTGGTTGAACAGTTGTCAGAGTTTATAACATAAATTCCATACAAGTATAGTGATCTAGGAAACCTAGTGGTAACCATAGAAATTAATGGTGTTGCTTTACCAAACACACTGATTGATATCAGAGAAGCAATAAATGTTATGTCAGTAAACACTATGAAAACCCTGCAACTAGATCACCTAAGACCAATGCAAACTCTATTGGAGCTTGCAAACAAATTAGTCATCAACCCAACAAGAAGTTTAGACGATATAAAAATTACCTTGGCTTCTTGGGAATACCCTGTGGATTTATTATTGATTCATCCCAAATATTCCAAACTAGGACATCCAATAGTACTTGGCCGACCTTGGTTGTCCACTACTGATGAATTTATTAGTTGTCGATATGGAAAGATGACAATTTCCATTGGAACTCAAAGTAAAAAACTTATCCTTTTCCCCCCTTCCCAACCAACCACTGAAGTTCCTCTCTGGTTGGAGAATCCATATGGGGAGGAGGACTGTACTCAGCCCTTGTTGACACTTGAAAACGTAAAAGGCATTCAAGAGCAAACTGAAGAACAAATTTTAAGTCTATTCTTGGCTGATTCAACATGCATTGAATATCCTCAATATTTTCCTAAATATACACATATCTTTAGCTTTCATGTTACAATATAGTTGGCTACATATGCATATATTTTTCCTAGTATAACTAACAAAACCAAAAAATTGGTTGTGTTCTCATGTAGATAAATGAATAAGGAGGAAATTTACCAGATGGAGTCTTATTTAAGTTTTTTAGACTCTTTAAAATTGAAAACACTGGCGAGCAAGAACTGGCTCGGGATCGAGAAAAATCCACAGGACAAAATACAGAGTTTTCTTTAAGGTTTTCAAACTATTTAAAACTGAAAATACCGGTGAGTAGGAATTGGCCCGGGCTCGAGAAAAACCCGCGGGATGGTATATAGAGTTTTCTTTAATTTTTTTAGACTCTTTAAAATTGAAAACACTAGCGAGCATTAACTAATCTGGGCTCGATACAAATACACAGAAAATTAGTAGTTAGGATTATAGATTTTGTAATAAAAAGGAAGTGCCAACAAGAGCAGTGATCATCCTAGTTCCAAAGGAAGAGGGTTCTAAAATATCAACAACTGGTCATCTAATTTCATAATACCGTCTTGTCACAGAACTTGGAGTCCAGTCACCAAATTATTTTTGCATTTTTCCAATGCAAACTCAAAATTCCTACATCTAGTATTTGTATTTGTTCCATCTACATGGTTTTTCAGTCAAATCAGATCACAGAACACTAGCTACTTCTACAAGGAACTGCCACTAGGTACTGTGTCAAAATATTTTCAAGTACCAGATTACAATGTTCATCTCTGTGCTATTCTGGTACTGGACCATCTTGTTGCGCTTATCCCGTACTAATGGTCATTTCTGCACTATTCCTTTACTGAACCATCTTGATGTGATCATCTGAGACCAATGGTGATTTTTTATGCTCATACGATATTGGATCACATCCGGTACTGAACAACGTCTCCACATTCATACAATACTAAAGAAGGAAACCTGCGCTATTATGGTACTGACCATAACTCTTCACTTAGGTGATCCGGTACTTAGGTGATCTAGTACTGGTAATAATGTGACTGGTAGAAATAATCATATTTCCAAGTTTTGCTGCTCGATTTTAGTACTAGGACATATAGATTCAACATTTTTTTTCATTTTATTAAATAAATTAGACTGATTATTCATTAAACATGTGGTTATTCTCGAATTATGACACACTCCCTACCATGAACTTCTATAAAATCCTTGTCTACATTTTTGTATGAAGAAAACGTCCCTATTTCATGAAATGTTGAGAGTACGAAGTCATTGTGTCTCTCATAGGATCAAAATTCATGCCTTTGTGTCTATCTGGTAAAGAAACCTCACAATCCCATGATTCACTATCGTTCCATATGAATGACTCGGGCCACATCTTTATGCATATTAAACAATGATCCTGATGACATCATCTGATTTCACACTCACAAGTCCCAATCATAATGACCATATCCCTTGTCATCATTATCTGACACTCCCATGAATATGGTCTGACGCCAACTCTCCTACGAGTCTGTAAGTCGTTAATGGATTCGACCTACCTTACCGTGTCATCATTACCATGGATGTGACCATTGTAAACCGAATCTCCTTTTGTAAACGCTCCTCTAATGGCTCTGCCATCCACATAAGAATTATTTACCATTTTACTGTCACACCACCTATAGTCACACTGTGATCCCATGCCTTTGTATATTTTTCATATCTATCTCCTTATGGTACTCCATAACGATTTGCATTGATCTGATACTCCATCACGATTTGCATTGATCCAATAATCCATCACTTTCTGCACCGATCCAGTACTCAACCCTCAATCCTTTGTCCATGTCTCGCACACCCTAAAGAATCATTTTAAGCTAGCACTGGGGGTCGACAAGCATGAGCCCATATTTCAATTATACAGAGAAACAATGGAATACCAAGCTGGCAGGGAAAAATATGAACATGTTGGTTGGGTGTCATTTTTGGAAACATTTAAAGGCCATCATGAAGGATTTTCTCTGTCTTTTGCACAGACACACGATGGAGAAAGTGTGCAGTTTGGAGATATGAAGTTGACAATTATGAAGGCCACCATAGCAGAAGCTACAGGCCTCCCTGTGGCTAGAGAAAAATACTTCAAGAGGGTGATCATTGACAAGAATCTTTTTCAAAAATTTCTAAATCCAGAACATCAAGACCCTGATTGGACTAAGTGCATTCCTCAAAGTTACATCAAAGAGTAATATTGGATGATGCTCATGAGTTTGTAGAGATTTATCACCTCCGAAGGGAGGTATGCAGTAACCTTCATTTATCATTTGAAATTTTTATCACATTTTGAAGGAGGGTTGCAAATTGATTTTCCTCACTTCCTATGGATGAGTTTAAATAAGATGGTGAGAGGAGTGAAATCAACTTTGAAGAAACCTAAAACTAGCCTTCATCACCATGGCTTAATAAAAATTTTGGTTGTCCATGCCTTGAGGACACAAGGTGGTAATTGGAAGAAGCTACTCCAACAAATTTTTTCTCAAGAAGGAATGTCCAAATCTGTAGAGGAACAAGAAGCATGAATACACAATGAGGGGTAAAGCAAAAAGGAAAAGAAAGATAGAAGTAATGCATCAAGAGGTAAAGAAGGCACTGTTACACCCAACGCATCCCAACCTATTAAGATATTAGAGATAGGAAATTTTGTTGTAGGGGAGCCTACTAAATATAGAAAGAAGGAAGTTATTATTACACCCAACTCATCCTAGCCGATTGAGGGATTGGAGAAAGGAGAGTCTGTTGTAGGGAAGTCTACTACATCCTATATCGATTCTGAAAGATAAAATATAGAAGAAAGACTTTGGGCTAGGGGAATGACCAGAAAATGCTCCTAAAGTAACCATTGGGTTATCACCAGAACCATCCATCCAAGTGGCAAAGACCCATGACCTCAACATGCAGAGAAAGAAAAAGGGTTAAAAAGAGAGTTTTCTAGAAGAACGAATCCTATAAGGGGACACCAAATATAAGAAGGAGAATCCTACCCAATCCAAAGTACCTAGCTCAATATTCAGTCCTAAAGATCAACTGTCACAGAGTAAGAAAAGAAAGAAGAAAAAGATATATCAATAGGAGATTTCACATGATATCTCTAAGGAAACTATTGAACCCCCTCTAGAATTAGTTAAGGAATTGGAAAAGACCCCTGAGGTAGTTATTGTGTCTCCCCAAAAAATGGTTAGTGACTTAGAAGAAACTCCTAAGATTTCAAGTGGAAACAAAGGAGAGCTCAAAAGGGGGAAGGCACAAAAGAAACAAATTTCAGAACCTACACCTCAATCTTCCAGGATAGAAATAAGGATTGATCAGTAGAGGCAAACTCTAGAACCCACACCTTGGGCTTTCAAGATAAAAATCAAATCAACACAGGAGAATCAAGTTCCCAGGCCTACAACTATTAAGAGGACTTTGTTTGAGGAGAATTCCACCTCTATCAACAAATATGAGGAAGTCTCACCTCCCATATGAGTGACCACCAAAAGCATGGCCAAGCAGGTAATAGTTCCACATATGCCCTCTCTTCAAGGAGAACCCATTGATATCCCAAATTCTCCAGAAAAAGGAAGTGGCTATGTAGTTATGATCAATGAGACAGAGGGGTTGGTGACATAAATTTTGAGGGGTATGATAAAGGAAAAGGAAGCCTGAGAAGAGGTGACTAATCAAACAACCACATCTAGTCTGGAGAAATCTCTGAGCAAACAACAATTAATAGTAAAGATTAGGAAGCTGAAACAAGAAATTGAAGAGTACCAAGTATTGTACAAGCACATCAAGGCAGAGAATTTACAATTAAAATAACAAAATGAAAAGGTCTCTGCCAAACTCAATAAAGTCTTACGATTGATCTAATGCACTAGAGTAATCAATAAGGAACTGAGGAGTGAAGCTTCTAGTTTTAACATCCCACAGCCAGAGAAATGACAGAGAATGGTTCAATTTTGCAGAAAGATTTTGAGTACCAGTTTTGTTGTTGTTGCATGAGGACATGCAATGACTTCAGCACGAGGGAAATGTTGAGTCTCCATTTTGACACTTGTAATTCCCTATATTACCCTGTATCTGAGCCTATTTTTACTATGCCATAAGTATATACTTGACTGTTTCATCCATAAATACACCTGATGACCTTGTTCATGTACATAGAGAGGTAACTCATGATTAAGGCATGTGTTGTTTAATTTTATTGAATTAATTCGATTAAAATGTTTGATTTTGTATAATCTTAATCGTTTGACTCTGAAGTAGTCTATTCCAGTACCTCAGCTTTCCGGTACTACAAGCTACAACATAATCCAGTACCAAGTCTATTCCAGTACCCAAAGTAGTTTTTGATTCAGTACTGTCTATTCTGCATCCATTCCGGTACCTGCACACTTAGTGTCATTCTGGTACCAAGTAATGCACCATTCTAGTACTGCCCGTGCACCTAATCCGGTACTCAGATTCATGACTGTGTGCATTCTGGTACCAAACCCCTATTTCTAGAATTCACCTATTGAACATGTATGTTGATGGATATTTCAAGAATTTAGTTAGATCGAAGCCTTTAAATTAGTTTTCCAGATCACGATATACTTCATCACTCATGCACTTCATGTCACGAGGATGAAGTCCATCCCTAGAGATTCGATCTGAATACCAATTGTAATATTTTAAAAACTATTTGATACTTATCCTTAGATCTTGATAGTATTGGCTCACCTTCTTTATAAGGGATATATATGCGATATGATATGAATGATGGATGTAATGAAGAAAGTCATAAGAACCAGATGACACATATTTTTTTTATGTACGAGATGATGAACTGTTGATTCAATTTACCATTTGAAGAAATACGAATGATCTGTTATGCAAATTCCTAAGTATGATTAGAAAATTTTAGTCTCTTATATTTTTAGAGGTACCTTGTTGGTTCGGCAAGGGCCCACCACCCCAACCAAGGTAAAACTTGTATATTATTTGTGTGATTGTGTGAATATTTAACAGTGGTGTGTTGTTAATGATTTAAAATCCATTTTAAAAGTTCAACATTAAATCATTTGTTTCTAAATTGGTGTGAGTAATCAGATACTAGATCGAATAGATAGTTCCTCTTTCTAATATTGCAGGTTGACATTTAATTGTTTGATGTGTGGGATTGTTAAGAAAATGATATTTTAATTTTTTGATTATAGTGTTATTAGTAGGTATAGGACCAAGAGGACTTTATCTCTCATTTTCATGTTCCATAATGAAGTCTCTCGGTCATGTTGATTGTTCCTTGTACTAAATAAGGTTTGTTTGAATAGAACAGAGTTAGAATTTATTTATGTTTCAAGAGTGACTAGAGTTGATTTTTAATCACGGGTTTTTATTGCTACAGGGAACAATCTCTTAATTTCATCTCTCAAATTCATAATCCTAGAATGAAAATACTTGTCACCTAAGAAAGAACCTTTTGATTCACTGTTTTCTTGAGAAGTTTTATTATCAATTTTCTCTTCTAACATTGAAGTTGTGTGAGGTATTCAAAAATCTTAGAAACATAGTATTATGTTATTAATTATTTCCTTCTTAAGATATATACAACAGACATAAGTAGGTTACTTGTTCTCGACACATATAGTGTAACAAATATTTTGATTACAAATCTCGGATTGACATATAAATGAGTGTAATATATTGAACATATTTTTACACCAACAATCTGCATGGGTGGTTGGTAAAGGATCCAACGGTGCCCTAAAGGGCCCCTTGTTCACACTTAAGACCGGTTGGATAATGCCTCAAAGGTTTTCTATAAAAAGTTGCCATGAGTGCACTATGAATTCAGGATTCTCATTGTATTGTTATGCTGCCTCTATTCTCCTTCAAGAACCCTCTTTTATTCATGGAACATACTAGAAACATCTCATTAATCTATTCACCTCACCTCTTGAGGGAATAAGCTTGGATATCTTCACCATTTCCTTTCTAGTTTTCCATTTGTAAGAAGATCTCTCACATACGGGACTCAAGAGCCCTCCATTGGAGGAAGAGGGGATCCACAAGTCCCCATTTTTATTTGGTATTCACCCACTAATATAATTTATCCATTGGTGGCATGATTATTGGTCTTTGGATTGATTTTTGGTTCAAGTTTTCTCATGCATTTTAGTTTTCTTTATTTTATTATTTTTTAAGTTGTTGTTAGCTTAGTTGTTTGATTATTTCATGTGATTGAGTCATTTAATTCATACACTAACCTCTGTCCTGTTTAGCAGGCCAAACTAGACTTGCAAGTGTCCCTCTTTTTCTCATTCAAATGGAGAAAATGATACAAAAGATTAGTGACCATACTGAGGATCGTCCTCCCTATTTGGGTTGTTTGAGCACTTCTTTTTTACTTGTTTTCCTTGCAGGGATCATAACTGACCTAGCCCTATTCGCAAAAAGCTGAATTTGGAGATGGAAGAGGATAATTCCACCCTAAATTTTCCTCTCGGATGCGTATCATAACATGCACGGGTTTTCTAGCCCACATGCGCATATTTTGAGCATGGTGCACCAATAGCACTATGTTTCCCAGTGCATTCTGTCCACAATGCGCCAAAAGTTCCTTGGTTCTCTATGCATTGGAACCACATGTCCCTCTGTCTAAACTGTGACCCGCGCATCTGTCCAGAATTCCAACATTGTAAGAGTTTTTTTGGGATGTTTTGAAGGCCCCTAGCCTTCAAAATCTTTCTTTGATGCAATTTGTAAATGCACCACACTTAGATTCCCTTACTGCATGAAGGGTTAGTCAAAACATAGGCACTTAGGGGGTTAAAAGGAACCATATTTCTCCTCTTTTTCTTTGAGTTTCCACATGGATGACTTGTTTTGATTGTAAAAGTTAAGTTAACATCATTTACTATCACATATATAAACATTTTCATTGGGACCAGAAATCAAACTTCAATCATTATGTATGCTCTTCTCTCGCACCATAGAGCGATCTTGAGAATCAAAAAATATTGAGGGAAGATTTCATCTCCCTTAAAACAAAATCTTTAGGAGAGGACAAAGCCCCCCTAGGGCTCTTATTAGTTTCTTTTCAAAACATCTTAAATTTGTAAGGGCCCATACATGCCCACATGTTGCAAAGATTAGGATAGTTTTTGAAGCTACTTTCTTAGTTTACGTCATTAGGGGAGTTTAAATATTATTGTAACTAGCCCATACATGCCCACATGCTTGCAATCTAGGATAGTTTTTTGAATATTTCTTAGATTAAATCACATTAGGGAGTTTAAAATATTATTAAGGACCCATATGCCCACATGCTAGTTCTCTAGGGACTTTAAAATTCCACAAGGTTGTACCAATGGAATCTAGTAAGATAGGTAATCAAGAATTGTAAGGACCACAAGAAGTCCACATGTTGCAAGGTGACACCTAACTTATTAAAAATTTGGCACATTTTATCACTTTCTCACACACAAATTCACTACTCACTTACATAATTTCATCACAAATTGTGGAGGTGGAGGTAGGTTTCCTCCAAAGGGATTATGAAACGTCCCACTATTTATTGAAGGAATCATCCACTCCCACTTAATTCAAACAAGATTGGTTCACATCCTCAATCTCTCAAACAACCACATATAAAAGTTTTCTAAAAACTCACTAAGTTTTCCTCCACGGGAGGTACCAAAAGATATTTTTTAGTCTAGGTAGGATCTCGGGGATAAGCATCCAAATAAATCCCCGTTATCTGGTTGTCACATATTCAAACATTAGAAGTTGACAAATAGGGAACTTTAAATACTCCAAGTAAAGTGTTCCTAACACCATAAGGAAGGGAGATACCCATGAAGGGTTGAAGGCCGAGGTTCTTTTGTTCTATGTATTCCCCCTTGAGGAACCCACCTCTTGGAAGGGATCCATCCTGTGACCCATTTCTGAAACCAATAATCTAAATGTCGCACATTGATCGTATTTTGTGGCAATTGTAGGCTGCAATTTCACCTTGATCGGATTTTGTGTGGCTATTGGGAAATATCGCCAACTATTTCGGGATATGCACCCTGTACACCTCATTATAACTAATTATTAAATTCTTCACTAGTTCCTCTTCTAGTGGCTTCAGATCCCACTATTGAGTGCTATTGGAAGGTCCGGTGCTATTTGAGAGGAAGGAAGATACGTATTTTTAGGACACAAGCATTTGTTTTCTTTGTTCTCCCACATGAAAAAAATCCACCTACCCACATGTATGCTTCTTTTCAATTGATTTATGTATGATGCTCTTTTGATTACACATGATTGTGAGATATATTGTGAAGGTCCATATTATACAAGTCTCTTGTTCATTTGCTTCTCTCATCACCATTTTTCACACATTCCACTTTGTTATTCAGACATCATAGGGGACCCACTGAATCCTCGTCATTCTATATTCTTACAAAATCTCCCTCCTATCCTAGGAGGATTTCCTAGTTTTGCTAACTCATCAACCCAACCATCTCACACCCCTATGAGTGCTACCATTTTGGGATCATATTTTCTTGGTTCCACTTTAATTTGGTCCACTTCCCAAGGTCATCCATCCACTATCTCTCCCTCACAAGGAGGCATAGGTTACACTTCTTCGCAAGGGAGAAGTACACCCCCACCAAACCCCACTAAAGGGTTAGGTCCACTACCTGCTCACACCATGGTTGGAACTAATCCTCCAATTCCACTCCACATTCTATATTTGGCCTTCCTCAACATAATGGATCTGAGTAAGCTCATGAATGATCCTATATTGCATGACCCCACATGGCCTGCAATTCCTACCAAACTACCTTCAAACATTCCCAAGTTTGAAGGAAAGGTGGGATAAGATCCGTTCAACCATATCATGACCTTCCACTTATGGTGCTCTTCAAACAACATCATGGATGACTCCATCCGATTAAGTTTATTTCAGCGCACACTCATAGTTCCATCAACCAAGTTTTATGTGAATGAAAAATCAGGGTCCCATGTGACTTTTGAATCATTAGACAAAACATTTTTAAACTTATTTCAACTACCAGCTCGTCATGACAATGGTCTAGAAGTTCTCTTTGAGTTTAAACAAACCTCAGCCGGACATATCACCGACCACATTCATGAATGGCATCAGCGACGTAGTTTATGCACATTAGAAACCACCAAAGAACAATGTCTTGATTGGTTTCTCAGATCACTCATCCCTCTCCTTGACAAAGATGTGGCCTCCACATTCCCCCAAACTGAAAAGGCATCCATAAACAAAACTCAATAGTATGAGCTCATTTATGCTCAGTCATGATTCTTATACACAGTACTAACTAACACCCCGAGACCCATACCATTCAACCAGGAAAAAACTAGGATGTCTCACTCAATGAATGGATTGATTGGTACCACAACACACCACAACTCGTACATCCAACCACCACCTATGTACAGTACACCCCAATATCCATCTATGTATGGAGGACCCCCTTATTAACCTCACCCCCCTATTAGCATCCATACCCTGTTGTCCTCCCTCCACCCATGAGTGGACCCTCGCAACCACCCATGATGCGCCCGACTATTCAACCAAGTTATGGTACCCCCTCTACCTCAGCTTACACCCTAAGAACTAGTGAAAGCGCTATGCTTTCCTATGCACCCTATGGGTCATTACGACAAAATACTTTCCATTTCTTGGTCCTCCACATCCCATTGCTCCTCCACAAGGACAACCACACACTGGAGTTAACTTTGTTAAGCCCTCTCCCATTCAACAATTTCAAAATTTTGAACAAATGAATACGGAAAATCTGTCCCATCAGCCGAATAATGCCAAAAAGAAAGAAAAAAACTGAAACAATAATAACCCACAACTAGGGGGAAACAACACCCAGTAGAACCAACCTGTTGGGGGCAACCAGAATCAGGGGAACCAGATCCCTCGAGGGGGAAATAACAAAAACCTTGATATGAACTTCCCTTGTTCCCTTTTCGGTGGCCATGGTCATTATTCTCACCATTTCCCCCAAATCACCAACTTCAAATAGATGAAATATTCCATGAATGCGCCACGTCCTCCAATGCCACCTTCCCCTCAACAGGCCCCACAACAACAATTGCAAAAAACACCCCCGACTATGTTGTAAAACCCTATTCCACACCAAGGTATGATGAATACCTAGAAGGAGATGTATCCTTCCCCACCGTTCGTGCTCGAATCGTCGCCGGGTGAGCAAAAATGGGAGCACTAGCATGCCCTATTGGGCTCAGCAAGGCAGAACAGGATGAGCTGTGGAGAAAAAAGGGTTAACAGAAAACAA
>JZKD02S0672021.1:72728-97007 GCA_000966675.3 Picea glauca | reverse complement strand
TAAGTTGAGGGGTCTAAGTGGTGCAGTGTTTAGAGCATGCATACATCATTGCTGAAAAGGAAAACTGACTTTCCCCACATCAAAACCTTACAATGAAAAATTTTAGTCAAATGCGTGGTTGTTAGCATGGACAGGTGCGCGTGTGAGCGCGGACTGTATAAAAAAACCAGAGCGCATGCGCGCGTCTGTGGGGTGAGATACCCGCGTGTTTGATAAAAAACACCGGTTCTCTCAATTCTGCTGTGAATCGACCGGGTAACAAGTCTGCGAGAGACGGTTTGAATCCCTGCAAGTTAAAAACGAAAAAAGGAAAGCGAATTGAACCCAATTGAAAGAGGATTTATTACCTTAAATCTCCAGTGGAGTCGCCAATCTGTTCGTGCTCGAATCGTCGTCGGGTGAGCAAAAATGGGAGCACTATCATGCCCTGTTGGGCTCAGCAAGGCAGAACAGGATGAGTTGTGGAGCAAAAAGGGTTAACAGAAAACAACATTTAAATACAATCTAACTAACAGCTGAGAGCAAATAACAATTCAAAAATAAACAAAAACGTCAAATATGAAACAAGGGAGTCANTTGAATCCCTGCAAGTTAAAAACGACAAAAGGAAAGCGAATTGAACCTAATTGAAAGAGGATTTAATACCTTAACTCCCCAGTGGAGTCGCCAGTCTGTTCGTGCTCGAATCGTCACCGGGTGAGAAAAAATGGGAGCACTAGCATGCCCTGTTGGGCTCAGCAAGGCAAAACAGGATGAGCTGTGGAGCAAAAAGGGTTAATAGAAAACAAAATTTAAATACAATCTAACTAACAGCTGAGAGCAAATAACAATTCAAAAATAAACAAAAACGTCAAATATGAAACAAGGGAGTCATCAATGGTTTCAAGGCTTGATCTATTAGCGAAAACCATAGCACACGCTGAAGAAAGGGATAATGGTTCCTCTTCCCTCCAGTGGAAGGTCCTTCGGAAATCCTCAACGGAATGCCTTCCTTACAAAATGAACAGAACAGAAATGAGTGGTGAGAGAACTCTGGATTACACAGCTGATGAACTAATTCATCTGGACGACGTAACTCTGCTTTGGATTCTCTGCTGAAACAATGAGTCTTCACATTTATTTATATCATTTTCCAGTCGGTCACGTAACCATCTTCCGGTGTAAACACAGACCTGTTTAGGGTTCACTTAAGTCATTTAATTCGCCGAATTTGCAGAGCCGACCCTGATCTGAGGGTCAAATCGTCTTGGGGGCCAGTCCACAAATGATCGGGAGGCCGACTTAAGCAATTAATGCACCGTATTAGCATATGCACAGCTTTTTATGTTGACAGGTGCGCGTTGGGGCGTGCATGCGCTAGAAACACGTTTTTGTTCCGCGCATATGCGCGCGCACCCAGATGCTGTAAAGCGCCCTTCCATTTTTGCTTACTTTGTATAGTTTTTGACCCTTCTGGAATGTTGTGAACTTAATTCAGTGCCATGAATGACTTCATTGCTGTTTTGATGATGTGGAGTTCTTTTCACCATGTGCAGACGAAATTTCAGTGATAACACCCACCAAGGATGGGACAGTATCAAAACCTTGGGAATTCAGTGAATCACACTTTCCTCCTAACTAGTGAAGAAGAAATTCTTCTGCAAATGCATAATCGTCAATAAAACAGACCCCCTGAATATACTCCCACCACTTTGGAAGTAGTTCCAGTCACAACCATAAAACCTTTGATGAGCCCATGCCCTAACACTGAACCACCCATTCATATTCCTCACATCCCATTACGACAGAATGTCAACAACCCTTAGGCTAGGGCAGTGCACAATTACAGTCTGGTCGATGACTTGGTGCAATCCTTTGCATCCATGTTGGGCTTGGAGGTCCTCCAAACTTGTTCCACTCAATGTAAATCATTTCTTTCCACCTTGGGGGAAGTTGACCCTATTGATACTAGACTCATCACATTTGATCTAGATTGCGGGGAACCCTGTCTCCCTGCCTTGGTAGCTTTCTAGATACCAGTCAAAATTCAGAACATCATATTTCATTGATGTATCATTGATGAAGGTGCATCCACATGCATCATGTCCAAAATGGTATGGAAGATACTTGGCTCCCCTGAGATAATACCATCCGCCATCACTTTAAGAGATTATGATGGATGACCACCCTCTCCTGAAAGGATCTTTCAAAATGTCTCTGTTGAACTTGGGGGAAAAACCATCCGTATCAACATTGAAGTTATCGATGCCCCTCTTGATTACAACGTCTTGTTTGGATTTAGCTACATGTATTCTATGAAGGCAGTGGCCTCTTCTGTGTTTCGAATGATGATGTTTCCCCACAACGGGAATATCATCACCATCTACCAAGATTCACATTATGAGCCTAACCATTCCTCCAACATCGATAACATCCTACCTCTTGTCCACACTAATTCTGATGCCTACCCATTGATAGAGATGGGCCCTGGAATTTTCAAGGACCCATCCTTGCTGGGGACATACCATGGAGCTCCACTGCTCATACACCCCTCGACACAAGTGTGTGTCATATCTTCCGATGGAACTGAAACTAGAGATACCATTCCTCCCATAGAGTCTTCTCCACCCCCCAACCTCCCACCAGTTGAAGAAATATTATCTCAAGAATTACCTAATAAAACTACGACACCACTTACCCCTGATTTCACCCTTCCCCAAGGGAAAATTTCAGTTTGGGAGACAATCCCCCAAGGCATCACTCAAATCCCCTTCTTCTACCCCCCACTAGGCATACAATATTTTTAGGTAGCCACAACACTTACCCTTTCCAAAATGGTTCTCATCATTCCGGTATGGTATCTACACCCACCCGTGATGGTTCCTCAACCATCCCTCCCTCCCCAATCAGAGGGAATCCCGATGAATATTCCAGTACTAACTCCAATTGTACCACCTTCACCCTCACTTGCCAACACTCTCGCCAAAGATGGGGAAGAAACAATAAGAAGGATCCCACCACTCCACATCCTCCCCGAGTTCAACCTCCTTGCACACTGTGTGAGAGAGAAGGACACCCCACAAATTGATGTCCTTCCCTCCCCGAGTTACGCAATCTGATTCAATTCCCTCGAGAAACCACATCGCTTGTCTCTTTATGGAGAACAACTAGTACTACCATGGCATCCCTTGATATAGGAAGCAAAGGAATGTGAACTAGATTTGAATGTGCCATATATTCAGAGTATGGACACTACACTCATCATTGCCCTCCACTACCTCATTTTTGATAGACACTAACGACAGTATGCCAAAACGTTCAGCAAGACCCCTCTTCACCCAAGTCATCAAGTACCCATGGCATTGACATCCATTATGTCATGACATCATTCAATGAATGAATGAGGTTCCCTTGCTCTCTTTGTGAATCACTTGATCATTTCACGTACCAGTGTCCTACGACCATTGAATACATGTGTCGTCATTTGAAATCCTCCAACGACCTCACTTCCCGTGATGCAAGTGATTCCTCCTATTCCATCTCTAGATATTGTCCACATCACATCCCCTAAACCTGAGTCACTTCCTACCCCTCTGTGGTTCATGGACATACTGTATGAGTATTTTCCCTCAAATCCTCCCAATTCTCTAGTTCATTTCCCTTAGAAAATTTTACTCCCAACCATAGTTTCTAACCCACAATATCTAGACATTTGGTTTATGTCAAGCACGCCATCACACCATAGTTGTGATACCCCCTCTACATATTCACCACTAGAAGATAATCATGTAGTGAGATTCACCAATGTTCCTTCCCCGGATCCCCTATATTCTCCCATTTTCCATTGCAAAAAAGATATCCTCGAGGAATGTTGGCCCTCGACCAAGTTTTCAGAGATCCTTGGTCGAGTTTGAACATTTTGGACTTAGAAAACTTGTCGAAGGAATAGTGCTAGATGAACAAGATATCGCAGGATCTCAACCCCTTTTTTGGGTCCCTTTTGGGATTTGGGAATATGTAACGGGTATGGGAATGTCGGCCCATGGGTTTACCCATGTTTAGGCCTATTATTGTAATGTATAAATCGAAGGCTAGGCCATGTAAGAAAGTAGAATTTCATCTAGGTGATGTTGTTCTAAGTGAAAGTAAGGTTTGTAGATGCTTTGTGCATACCGTGAGAGAATTGCAGAGCTAAGTGCAAGTGGTTGTAACCGATTGTGGAAGGATTTGTGTTGTAACATGAGGAAGAAGGATCTAGTGAGATGTGTAGATCTTCTGTCCTATGCGGAGTAGGGTTTTGAAGCTCTGTACTTGTATCCTATTGAAGAAGCTAATAAATAAGAAGAGTTGGTGGAGGTAGCCCCAAGGTGGGAGTGAACCATGTATATGTTGAGTTTCTCTGCTTTGTGCAATGTGTTGGTGTATTTATGTGTTATTTGCTAAGTGCTTGATATAGATAGATAGATAGATTTGTTTATTCTTTATGCTTATGATGAATCTGGATGCTAGATCTGACATAGGTGAATTTTCTTAGTGCTTGAATCTACTAGATATGATCCATTTATTTATGCTAAGTGATTAAATACATTATATCAGGGTGAATGCTGCAATGCTCTGTTTTATCTACGAAGTAGATATTCGTTAAATATTGATAAAATAATAGTGTTAAGTGCCCTATTAAGTATTACAATCACATATTTGTGTCCCATATAAGGTTGTTGACACATGAGTCCTGCAACCACCCCTTGTTCTACCTCGGATGAGACTTCATCTGCTTCACAGGTGTTGCTGAAAGGGCCGGTAGTTAGGGTTTTGTTGGTGCGTTGTTGTAGAGTTGAACCCTGGGTCTGCCCCTGTGCCAACAAATGGTTCCATTGTCAGGACTGAAATTGTGATTGTTGGGAACTAAGGAAGAAGAATCTTTGTGCAAATATTCGACCTCAAACTGAGAAAGTTCCATACGTAGATCTGTTTCCCTAGTGCACAGCATTTTGCTTGACTTGTGAAGTTCTATACCAAGAAAAGAGGTCAGATCTGAAGAAAAGAGGTAATATATGCAAGCTTTGTGCTATGAAAAAGGTAAGAATAGTGAAAAGTTTTAGATATGAAAGCTTTGTTCTCTGTATAAGTAAGACAAGTGGAAAATTTTGTTTCTAAAGCATGGATCTAGGCATGTTTGATAGAGTCTGTCCTAGTTTGAAAACTAGGGTACTGGTAGATGAAAGAAGGTTTGATATAAATAGATTTAATAAGAATAGTGAAAGATATGTTATACCTATGCATAGAAAGAATATTTGGACTAACAAGTGGATGCAGGATCCTAGAAAGAAATGTTTCCAGGTTATCTACCATGATCCTAGCGTGCAGTACAGGAAAGGCTGGGGATCATTTAAAATAAAGAGAGGATTAACCCTCTGTTAAAGTTGGAAAAAATCGGGACATCTTGCTAAGGAATTCCCTAGAACAAGACCCAGTTGTCCTTGTTGAAAAGCTATGGACCATGAAGTATTGGATTTCCCTAGAATGATAGCTAAGATTGAAGAAATGAACATGAGACAAGAAAACCCTAAGGTAGATCCATAAACTGAGATTATGGCAGAACCCCAGAAAGAATCAGAAAAAGTGTTGCTACATATGAAAGAAACCCTGAATGATCACCGACATATCAGTTTATCAGAGATCTTCAAAGAAAAAGAATGCATTGAAGCAATATTAGGAGACTTTGACATTGACTGTGTTCTAGATTTGGAAACACAGGTGAATGTTATGATAGAAAGAACCTGGGAACTTTTAGTAAAGCCTGTTGTGGTTCCTTCACTGGGAGGAATATGATTATTCAGAGGATAACTGATAACCCTATGTGGGAAGCTCTCTCAGATACCTATGAATGTCAATGGAACTTCGAAAGAAGAAGATTTTGATATCAATAAATTTATTCGGGGAAACACTCCATTTACCATGTTATTAGGAAGATCTTGGATTGAAAGAAATCAAGCCAGAAGGAAGGAAGAAGAAGAAGTCTTAGAAGAGAAGAAGAAAAAGTTAAAAGATTTTATAAATAGAAGGATCACACACTTGATTAAAGAACATGAGAACAAATCGCAGCTATTTAACAACAATGACATAGATGTCGAAGTTGAAAGAACACTAGAGGACCCACATAAGACTGAAATACCTATTCCAGATAAATAAGAAGTATTACCCTTGAATTCTAGGAAAGAATCTCAACAATGCGAAGTCACTGTGTCAAAAGAAGATAAGAATCATAATGGAAATATGAATATCGAGACAAAGGTCACTGGAAGGAAGGCTATAAAACTAAGTAAGAAGAAATCTAAGATCGAAAAGTTGTAGAAGGTTCCAGAGGGAACCTCACAGAAAGAAAATTTTCAAAATTGGAGCTTTGTCGAAATATCAAAACAACGACACATGACACTTCGCCATGGTGAAGCAATATAGCCGTTGGGGAAATTATAATCATTTGACTGACGCTCCAAATGGGTAGAAAGGAATTGATGGTGAGACAACTCGCTATCAGACCGTTGGAACTGCGTCGTAACGAACAAAACATAGTTAATGAAGGCTTCATACCTGTTGCAAGTGACCTGTTGCCAAGTTACCTATTTACCCCGTCGTGCCATGCATTGAGAACATTTTTTCTAACCGAGAGTTTGAGCTCGTAGACTAAGTGGATTTTTCATAGTAATCATAGAACTCTTGTCATCTATTTCATTGTAGTGTGTAAGTTAATATTGAAATCAATATCGTTAATCCCGAGCGCATATGTCTGAGGAGCTCAACGTAGTCGAAGAATATGTGACAGAAGTACTCCTTGACCTGATGACTGAAAGAGTCATGTCAGAGAGAGGATTATCTGTAGGGGTCCAAGCTTCATCCATAGGAACAATACAAGTGTCTCTGTCAACTGCTCATGGAACCGGACCATCCCGACCACTAGATGAAAAGAGAACCAAACACAGGGATGACTTAGTGAATGCCAAATTGGTCCCGACCATATTACCCACCTATATTCCACCTTTGAGTGGTGCAGTAAATTGAGACAACATTCCCAGAGATTTCGAATACACCTTGGTTACAGCATACCTCCTGAAGGGGATACACATAGTTCGAACAGACCAAGAAAAGATTGCAACACTGAATTTTAGCGACTTCAATCTCAGAGATCGAAAGTTATATAACATGCTTGCCCCGTACAAATACCTGACCAAGATGAAGGAAAATAATTATAAGATAATCCCCCAGTCGTGGACGATGAACCTCGCACAGTCCACCCTGCTCCATGTCATGAATATTCCACACTTTGGTAGACACTAGGAAGTCAATGCCTATGTCAAGTTGCTTCTTTATTGTTACCATGGCTTCTATTTGTGGCTAAACCATCATATCATATTTGATCCAATGTTGATCAATCAGATCATAGGGTTGAGTATGCAAGGACCTGATCCATAGGAGTTTTACCTAGGAAAATCCATGAATCGCGCTCTAGCACAGAGGATCAAGGATACGTACAATGATGTCGAGAAGGGGATGCAAGGCTACACGGTAGCTTCTATCTAGAGTAGCATAGTATGCCTCACCTATCAACTAATTGTAGGGAAGTTAGTAAGAAAGAACCAACCTACCCAAGTCACCGGCTTTGTAGTCGACCTCGCAGGGAAGTGCGCGGAAGGCCTCCAGATGAACTGGGTGAAGTACCTGGTGAACTAGTTGAAACTTGACTGCAGAGAAGTGTAAGATCAAGCTTACGAATTCCATTTTAATTTTATTTTGATCCTTATCGCATTCGTTTCCTGGGAGATTCCAGAAGGTGTGACCTTCCCTGACATCGAGCCATTTGAACTGCTGGCCGTGAAGTTCAGTACACTGTGGTATCAAAGAGATATGCATAAACAGTGGTAGTCAAATGTTTTTTTTCATACCTACTACATTCAGTTGAATATATCCATACAGTCTGAGCCTCACATGACTCCAAACACTTTACACTGGTTCAGGCCTTTGATGAAGTTCAAAGCAGATCGACATTTCATTTATATTATAGTGCGTGATGATGAACATAAGCAACAACTTCAATCCTACTACAAGCTGATGGAGGAGGACTTGGAGGAGATCACTAAGGTCTGATCGAAGAACCTCCTTATTCCAGCAGACCCTGCAGAGATATCTAACATAGACAACCCAAAAACAGTGCAAGGTACACCCATACCTAGCAGGACAAAGAAGACCAAAGAGGTCCAAGGATTAGACAGTGCATGTGTGAAAACTACTTCCATATAAAAATAGCAAGAAGGTGATGGAAAAGAGTTAGATGACAAAGAATTCGAACAGAAGAATGGAGATGAGGTTGATCCCCTGAAGAAGAGGAAGGGTTGACCTCTGAAACCTTCTTCTTGGAAGAAATCAAAAGCCTACATGACCAAGATGCAGACTATCCTCACCTCTCATGACTTCGACTTCCTCATAGCAGCCTTGAACGATGCTTCACTGGAAATAGCAGAAAAAAAAGAGGCCAAGAAGGAAGCAATGTATGATAAGATTGAAATCAAACTCCAAGGGGTACAACAAGCACTACAATATAGCCGTGTAGTCTCGAGTACACCTCTACCATTGGGAACACCAGAGCTAGGAGATGAGCCAACCCAAATCCACCAATTAGTTGATACAGTCGAAGCTTGCCTTTGACGAGCACAAGAGGAAATATAACAACCCACCCAGCCTTTGATACAAGTACAAGGAGTACTTGTATAACAACGACAAGTTGTAGAATAGGAAAATCTTTCCCTCCAAGAAAATTTCGACGAAGAAAAAGTACAGATACAACAAGGAAAAGAACAATTGCTCATCGAGCAACTCGAAGTAAAGGAAGAAGTCAACATAGCACTTCACTCTATGACATTCATATAAATAAAGGAAGAAGATAGAGTTACACAGGAAATAAAGAAGCTTGAAGAAGTGATCCAGTAGCTACATCAATGCATTGCAGACTTGGAACTACACGCAGTGCCCGAGACCCCACAGGATGTGAAGGACCAAAGAGAAGAAACTTCCAGGAGCACAATTGAGAGACTAAAGGCCCTTGCTATGGAATACAAGTTGTTGAGTGATCATAGTGCCCTGACATACGAGTGAATAACTGAGAGTCCATAATTAAGAACATTGGAGTCACAGTTCCAAGAGGCGAAGTATCAAGACAAAATGATACAGGCACAGTTGAAGCTCCTGTTAGTTGTGGAAAGAATGAAGATATCTCAAGAGAAATGGACCGCATAGCAGTATATTCACACTATTCAGAGCATATTTATGGAAGTAACTCAGAGACTCCAACCTGTACAAGATAAGGCCTACCAATTGTTCATAGAAGTTGAAGGATGAGGAGCAGAACTAGAGGAGGTTGTTAATGTAGCTGAACAATGCCTGGAAGGACATGTGAACGATGCAGTCATCCAAGAGTTTACTGAACAAGAGGTCATAGAAAAACAACAAGTTGAAGCAGCCTGAGCCAAAATCTAGGATTTCGAAGTATAACTTCCTACATCAAAGTGACCTGGGATGAGTCACAGGTGAGTGTTGGGGGTTTGTTGGCCCTCGACCAAGTTTTGAGATATCCTTGGTCTATTTTGACCATTTTGGACTTCGAAAACCTGTTGAAGGTAGAGCGCAAGAAAAACCAGAGATTGTGGGATCTCAACCCCTTTTTGGGTACTTTTTGGGATTTGGGAATATGTAACGGGTATGGGAATGTCGTCCCATGGGTTTACCCATGTTTAGGCCTATTATTGTAATGTATAAATAGAAGGCTAGGCCATGTAAGAAAGTAGAAGTGCATCTAGGTGATTTTTTGCTAAGTGCAAGTAAGGTTTGTAGATGCTTTGTGCATACTGTGAGAGACTTGTAGAGCTAAGTGCAAGTGGTTGTAATAGATTGTGGAAGGCTTTGTGCTGTAATGCAAGGAAGAAGGATCTAGGGAGTTGTGAATATCTTCTGTCCTATGTGGAGTAGGGTTTTGAAGCTCTATTCTTGTATCCAATTGAAGAAGATAATAAAGAAGAAGAGTTGGTGGACATATCCCCAGGGTGCGGGTGAACCACGTATATGCTAAGTGTCTCTTATTTGTGCAATGTGTTGGTGTATTTATGTGTTATTTGCTAAGTTCTTGATATAGATAGATAGATTTGTTTATGCTTTGTGCTTATGATGAATATGGATGCTATATTTGACATAGGTGAATGTGCTTAGTGTCTGAATCTACTAGATCTGATCCATTTATTTATGCTAAGTGCTTAAATACATTAGATCAAGGTGAATGTTGTGATGCTCTGTTTTATCTGCGAAGTAGATATTGGTTAAATATTGTTGAACTGACAGTGCTAAGTTCCCTATTAAGTATTAGAATCACAGATATGTGTCCCAGCTAAGGTTCCAGACACTTGAGTCCTACAACCACCTTTGCTTCTATATCGCGTGAGACTTCATCTACTTTGCAGGTGTTTCCGAAAGGGACGGTAGTTAGGGCTTTGTTGGTGCGTTGTTGTAGAATTGAACCCTGGTTCTGCCCCTATGCCAACAAGGAACTAACTACCCCTGATTGCCCATGGAATGAGCTCCATCATAGATAATTGTTTCTCTCATGGAAATCCTTTGACCCTCTTAGCCAAGGCTCCATATGTGCAATCAAAACAAAGGATTTCATCCCGTCATGGCATATACAATGGTTCAACAACCCTATCCCTGCCCCTGAGGTTTTTGAAGAAGGAAACATGGCCAAAATTTCCTTCACTGTCAAAATTGACATTTCCATTGAACCAAGAATCATAGAGGAAATCACCATTGGCGCCGCATGCTCCCCTGAAGAACTCACAACTTACAAATCTCTCTTTTAATAATACCTCTATATTTTTTCCTGGTCATATACGAATATTCTCATCCTCGATCCTTCTATCATCGAACATTGCATCGACACATGGCCAAATATCACACCTGTCTGTCAAAAGCATCACCCACTGCACCCATCCAAAGCAACGACTATCAAAGACAAAATTGACAAAGTACGCAGTGTAGGGTTCATATACCCCATCACATACACGTCATGGGTTTCCAACCCCATCCCTGTTAAAAAAAATAGGGCACTATTTGCATCTTCACCGTCTTTCATGATCTGAATCATGCTTGTCCCAAAGACAACTTTCCAACGCCTTTCATTGACCAAATTATCGATGAATGTGCCAACCATGAGGCCTCATCCTTCATGGAAGGGTTCTTTTGCTACAATCAAATCCAGATCCATCTAGCAGACCAGTACAAGACCACATTCACTACCTCATGGGGTACTTTTTCTTATCGTGTCATGCCTTTCGGAATAAAAAACAAAGGTGTGACATTCCAATGGGCCATGACTTACGTTTTCCATGATCTCTCTCGCATCATCCTCACTTACTTGGATGACCTCACTCTTGATCCAAGAAATGAACTCAACATCTAGATGACTTATGAGTTGTCTTTCAATAATGTCGACAATACAATATCCGCTTGAACCCCCTCAAGTGTGTATTATGTGTCACCGCTAGATGCCTCCTTGGGTTTATCGTCTCCGAAAATGGCATCACAGTGGACCCCATCAAGGTCCAAGCTATCATAGAACTTCCACCACCTCAGAATTTTCACCAATTGCAGAGCCTACAAGGAAAAGCCAACTTTTTACGACACGTTGTCCCATATTATGCCACTCGTGTGCATGGTTTCCTTTGTTTATTACGTCATGATATCCCATTTCGATGGGATGAACATTCCCAAACTTATTTTGATTATTTAAAAGCGGTGCTCTCCAACGCCCCTTTGATTAGTCCACCCAACTATGATCGCGACTACATCCTCTACTTATCGGCCTCAACCATATTAGTAGCAGGAGTTCTTGTCCAACTAGGGGATGATGGCCGTGAACATGTTATTTACTACATTAGTAAAAACCTTTCATGACCACGCCTGAAATTCAGTCATGAGGACAAACTCGCCCTCATAGTTGTCCTCGTAGCTAAGAAACTATGTCATTATATCTTTCTTCACACTACCAAAGTCGTGGCAGATTCCAACCCCATTAAGTGCTTGCTTATTCGATGACAAATTAATGGAAAATTTTCCCGATTGATCATCATCCTTCAGGAATACGACCTAGAGTTTTCAATCCCAAAAGAAAGAAAGCACTCGTTCTCGCTGAACTCATCACAACGTTTCCCTCAGATACTACAAGTTCACCCGTCAATAAAGAGTTTCCCAACAAAAACCTCTTCTACATCCCCTCGGATGACCCCTGGTATGGTGACATTCTCATCTACCTTCAAACACATAAATTTGAGTCTCATCTCTCTCTAGACAATCATCGACACATTCGACATCAGGCCCCTTGCTACCTCCTTATTGGTGACATTTTGTATCGATATGGGGTCGACACCATACTCCATCGATGTTTGACCATAAACGAAGCAGAAAGAGTATTGAATGATTGCCATAGAGGCGCCTGTGGTGGCCACCTCTCAGGGATGTCCACCGCCCAGAAAATCATTCGAATTGGATACTTTTGGCCCACATTGTTTCATGACTGCATCCACACTATCAAGAAATGCGACAAATTCTAGATTTATGCAAACAAAGCATGAGCATCACCTCTCTTCTACATCCAGTCATCACTGTTGGCCCCTTCTGCAAATGCAACAATGACTTCATGACTTGAAACCCTCCATCTAGCAATGGACACAAGTACATCATCGTGGAAGTATATTACTTTACCAAATGGGGTGAAGCCATGCTTACCTTCAACAACACTGCTGATAGAACAACACGTTTTTTATTCAAACACGTCATTAACTGCTTCAGAGTTCCACTACAGTTGGTCTCCAATCACAGTAAACACTTTGAGAATGCGATATTCATGAAATCTCCTCAAAGTTAGTCTTCTCCCACAAGTTTTCCTCCCCATACTACCCTTAGTACAATAGATAGGTCGAGGTTGTTAACAAAGTCCTCAAAACCATGTTGAAATGCACTATTAACTAACATAAAACCAACTAGCATCATATGTTGTTTTCAACATTATGGGCTTATCGCACGACATTTAAAACTGCGATTGTTTTTACACCATTTTGTCTTGTCCATGGGGTCGAAGCCACTCTCCCCATCGAGTGCGAAATCCCCACATTGCGCACCACCATTGAGACATTACCTAACACTGATCCAATGGAGTAGTCATTTCTAAACTTAGAGTCATTGGATGAAGATCGTCGCTCTTCATTACAAAACAATGAGGCAACTAAAAAATGGTCTTAGGCCACCTTTGACCGCCATGTCAACCTTCTCTCATTTAACAAAGGAGATCTCGTCCTAGCCTACAATATCGCTCATGATACTCTCGATCATGGGAAATTCAAGTCATTATGGCATGGAACCTACATCATCCAACACCGCCTCACTAAAGGCGCATACATCCTGGAATCTCCATAAGGTTATCCTCTCAAAGAACCCGTCAACGGGTTGTACTTAAAGAAATTTTACGCTTGCGAGTAGTCATTCTACACTAGGATTTTTCTTTTTTGTACACATTTGTAAAGTTTTTACTTTTTAGTGTTCTTTTTTCCTCCATGCCTTATGTATGATCTACCATTTGTGTTATTGACAGATGTCTCCTCCATTGGCCTAGCACATCAGTTACGATGACAGATCTAGATGCTGGACACAAAATATCACTTTAGCCGCTTAGGCCCTCTATACCCCTTGACATGAAATGTTTCACTCTAGCGGCATATGTTTAGGCTCAAAAACAAACAACCAATATGAATATGCATTCATTATTGGATTCCTCGCCGAGTCCAGTCACTACCACATTCGTCACCTTATCGTCTTATTATATTCCCATCTTGTCGTCCTGCAACTCAACAATGTGTACTGTGTCCGCGATCCTTGACTCTTCTGCAAATACCTGCAAGTTACAATCTTATATCAACATTTTGATTCAATTACATTTGCACATATTCCATGAAAATTCAATAATATAGCAGATAATATGGATAACCTAGTGTTAGATTGGCATATATCACATCAAGACATCATCACACATACATAAATCATCAAAAGTCTGTCACAACATATAGATTAGACATCATAAAAAGCATCAAAAAACATCATCACATATGAACATAACAAAGATCATAAACATGTAGATCCATATATATATATATATAACTACCAATGCATCATCAATGTTTACAAAATAATACAAAATATACATCACCCGTAGGCAGGTGAGAAGCCTCATCCCTATAGGTACAAAATAGGTGTCACAATACCCTATATAAAATGGGCTCGTGGGCCTATATAAATACAAAAATATACAAAAGAGCACTCATGGTGTCTCTAGCGTGCCACCACCAAGTCCTATATCTAGAGGAGGTGCCTCACCATCTGGGGGTCCTCCAGGTCCAGGCGATAGTCACCCAGTCATAACTGCCACCTCCACAACTTCTATGTGGGTTAGGGTTCGCAACTCAGCCGAAAGACCCACACACTGCTCCAAGACTCTCTTGTCCTAAATTCAGGTCCACATGCCCTTGGGCACACCTTGTAGCACCACCTCCAACCGACGACGAAAATCCCTCTAACACCCTGTCGGCCTCCACCGGTGGATCATGTGATGACCCTGCTCTGGGATCATCGAATCTATGCCTCCAGCCAATTCTCACCTCATATACTAGCCTTGCACCAACCTCATCCCTATTATGTATCTCTCCAATCCATGTCTCTACTCGTGGTGGTCTCACTGGTCCCTCATGACCTGACCCCCCAACCGAGTCCGCCTCACGGCCCCACATTTGCAAACACAAAAAGCAAAGATATCATCAGCATCCATCCATACATAAAACATATGCTATACTATAAAAATAAAAAACATCAAGTACACCAACATACCTCTACGGTCCCAATCCTCACCAGGAGGTAAAATCATATTTAGGTTGTGCCAGAAGTCCATCCCACCATAGGGGAACTGCAATATAATCTGTGGCATATGGCACCACACACATGCCATATCGACCATAAAATAATTACACCCCTCCCCACCTCCATGACGTACAAAAATAGATTCCCACCACATCGATCGTGGCTCCTGTGCATCACCCATTGACAACAACACTCTAGGGCACAACATGGGAACCCTCTTTGAAAACCATGCTACCAAGATCGACCCAAAGGAAAACTCACCAAAGTCGATGGCTTGACACCGATTAAGCTGTCCAATCATCTTGGTGTGCAACATCAAGCCCCAAGAAAAATGTTCTCCACCCAATGCTCTCTACATAATCCTCAGCTGACCACCACTAATCCGCTGAGTAGTTAAGGATCTGTAGATCCTCACAATCATCATTGTGATGCAACGATGCAGGATTTCATCCATCACCTCAATCCGAATGACCGAACCTGACATAAAGTTTGGCCTTGAACAATACTTCCATGCCAAGTCTCTCAAGTGCACATCCCGTGGAAACTGGGGAGCAGTAGGTAGGGCCCTCCCCTGAAAAGGGAGCCCGGTAAATAAATAGACATCCTCCATTGCAGAGAATGTCAGCTTCTGCCCCCACACAATGAAGCACTGCAGCTCAGTGCTTCACATAGAAATCATATACTGCAACAGATACTCCTACGCTCGTATCAGTGGGCATTTGAATAACTTTAGCAGCCCACAAAAAGCCGAAGGTCACCAAACACCTAAATCATCTCTCACATCCTCCCTGAGGTGCTCCCAGTCCCTCTTCCTTCGGTGGTCTGGAATCCTGAACTGATCACCTACATTTACACAACCAACACTTGATCAGACATCACTATTCATAAACAAAAACTTCCAAAAATACAATTTTTTTCAAAACTCCTCAGCTTTGCCTCATGTGCGCGGATGTCACCCCCCACAGGCACACAGATATGCCTGCCTGTTCTTCACACAATTGTGCATCAATGCGCAACTGTCGAAGAAACAGATGTGCATCAATGCACATCTATCACACCCACAGGCACACATTCATGTGCACCTATTCGCTACACAGTTGCGCACTAGTGCATAGCTGTCGGAGAAAAAACTACACATAGTGCATAGTTGTACTTTGAATAGGCATGCATCCAATGCACACCTATTTTCCTCACTTAGGTTCCCCCAGGCATGTATTTCTTCAACACATTCGTGCACCTCAGTGTGGGTATTCTTTGATCGCCCATGCACTTGGGGGCCCACCCTTATAGAAACCCACAGTACGATCATCCGTAAGACCCTGCCCAAAAAAGAAAACCTAACTACTGTGTAGGAGGATGTGACAACTAAATTTTCTCTCACAAATCCTAGATCGAATATATTAAACTCCCGTAATCTCCAAATATCCTCTAAAAACCTCTCGTCAACTCACTATGGAAGAAGGTAAAAATGAGGTGGCATTGTGGGCCCCACAGCTATATATAGTCCCTTTTTCCAAACTTCTGTGCTCAATTATAAGAGCTCAAAGCATCTAATTTTCGATATTTCATCATCCACGGGATCAAGATCCCACCACCTACACAGTCACATTCCCCAGGTTACCATCCATCATCGACCCCAAGGGATCAATTTTCTCACATCACGCCCAGGTACGCATGCTCATGTTTAAAATTATCAAATAACTGTTATATGTTATTTATCTTCAGATATTGTTCACGTCATGTTTTAGGTTTTCATGTGTGTAGGTACTTGGTCATCATAAACCAACCCCTTCAGGTATATGATCGACACTGGCATGCAATCATTCCCTCTGAATATCAATTGCATCTCTTAGTCACACGCTCTAACATTTTCCTGTAGGATCCTCACATCTGGCTCTGCAGTACTATCACCTCTACTACATTTCAAGTAATGTCACCTGGTAGCACTCTCCCCTACATGATTTTTCCCATTCATAGTCCCCTTTGGAACTTTGACACTCATGCTTCTTTCACCCCCTAGGGATGGGAGTCCCGATAGTCTTACGCATGTTCGAGAATCAACCACATACTCCTTCTCCTCATTATGCTATCTTTCCCAATGGACTCCCAGGATATCTCCTCACGGTTATTTTTTGACTACACCTCCATAGTATCACTAACGCTCCCTTTCATCCACAATCATTTTACCCATCTGTATATTTCCCTCCATTCATTTCCCTCAAACAAAAACCTACCCATGGGGCCCCCACCCTCCTCCAATTCTCCACACAACTTGCACCCTCACAAGCCAAGCCATCTTGCACTGGGGCACCCATTTATGTATCTGTACACTCATCCAAAATTATTTGTTATTCATTTGGTAATTGTAAAAATCCTTTGTTCCTAGCATTTACATAGCTTTTTTTATCACCCTTGGCGAACTTCTTTTTCTTGGAAAAGAAACCCATGTCGCCCTTGGTTGGGGCACTCATTACCTTCTACTCTTGTTGACATCATTCATAAACCCCAAGTATCCCACATTCCATGTACCTCTAATCTCTGATATTGTCCACTTTGTCATGCCTCTGGCATAATTTAACCCACGTCTAGTCGTCCCCCTGGCACTAGATCAAGTTTCACGGTTGTTTCCACTCATACTTCACATATATCCCCAACCAAGGGAAGTATTGAGTCTCACCACATATTTACTTCATCCATGTTCCTCATCATTTCCTAATCTCATCTAGTGGATTTCATGAAGCCCTTTTTCTTCTGAGATCCGCGTCTCCCTTTCTGTCGACATCAACACAGTTTCTAGAAGGGCAACAATATCTTGAATCTCATTACCTTTACAATGAGGAGCCTAGGATGGAACAGAGAGAACCATAATTACTCTTTGTTGTAGTTGACCCCCTTAACATTTGACTTCAACACAATCTCATGTTACGGTTGGTCTTACTTTGCGACTATTGCAGTTGTTTTATACTAGCCGAAGACCTCTGAATTTGTTGGGCCATCAATGCCTACGATTCATCGACAATTCTTATAGGTTTCGTTGCCTCTTTTCATAGTATCTTCACCAACATAATTTTCATCTGCAATTATAAAACTACCCCAAAGGGCTCTGTAGTTATCTACATCAGCATACAACTTCAGTTATTGTCTTACATATTTGAGTTACATGACATGAGCATGGGGCATGCTCGCCTCATTTGTATACAAACTTTATTTCCGTACCTAGAGAAAGGTATGATCCCATTATTTCCCCTCTCCCTTCGACATGTCTCTCTTGCATTTCCTCTCAATACTCTTTCTTACAATGGTACTCTCAGTATAAGAACCATTGATTTATTTCAGCTATACATATGCTCCTAACCTCACACATCAGGGGGCATCTATTATCACTTAAATTTCATCTGCAAATGGTTACAGGAATCTAGCATCTCCAAATACCTATTAGTTCACCTGTAGCCCAAAAAAAAAGCATTTCCAAAAGGCACAAACTATACAAATGGTTATAAAATTGACATTTGCAGAAACACTACAAGAAGCGCGCACACATGCACAAGCCAAAGAAGACAAAATAGAGCACATGCGCCCAATGCACGACTTTGTACAATAAAAGCTGCGTACTCCTATGAACAATGCATTTAAGGTTCTTTTCGGCCCCTCACCCACTTCTGGTTCAAATCCCAATTCGATTTGACCCTCAAATCCGAGTTGAATCCACATGGGGGGTTGTTCAAGGACCCAAGGGTTCCCTAAAGGGCCCCTTGTTCACACTAAAGACCGCTTGGATAAAGCCTAAAATATTTTCTATAAAAAGAGGTCATGGGTGCACTATGAATTCAAGAATCTCATTGTATCGTTATGTTTCCTCTATTCTCATTCAAGAAACCTCTTTTCTTCAAGGAGAATACTAGCAACATCTCATTAAGCTATTAACCTCACCTCTTGAGGGAATAAGCTTGGATTTCTTCACCATTTCCTTTCTAGTTTGCCATTTGTAAGAAGATCTCTCACATAGGGGACTCGAGAGCCCTCTGTTGGAGGAAGAGGGGATCCATAAGTCCCCCTTTTTCTTTGTTGTTTTCCAACTAATACGATTTATCCATTGTTGGCATGATTATTGGTCTTTTGATTGATTTTTGGTTCAATTTTCCTCATGCATTTTATTTTTCTTTCTTTAGTTATTTTTTTAGTTTTTTTTTATCTTAGTTGTTTGTTTATTTCATGTGATTGAGTCATTTTATTCATACACTAACCTCTTTCCTATCTAGCAGGCCCAAGTCTACTTTCAAGTGTCCGTCTTTTTCTCATTCAAGTGGCAAAAAGGATACAACACACATGTCTTATTTGTGGTGAATATCATTTCACCCGAGACTATCCACATCGCGACGAAGTTGCAAAACATTTCAAAGGGACTTCCCAACCTGTTGTGTTAACACAAACTTTTCCTCGGCAAGAAGCCACTTTTGCTCAATCACTTTCCCCTCCCATGAGGGGTGGTTCTATCCATCCTCCTAGTGATGAAGCCTCGACGAGTGCTCATATTTGTATGTTCAATGGGATTGATTTAACAACTCGCACCATGACATACAACACACCGACTGAAACTGATAAATAAAATATCACTAACGATACTCCAAAAAATCCATCTCCTACCTCCATCAGTCCTCCATATTTTTTTCCTCCATCTAGATCAATTCAGATAGAGAAACCTACTTTCGACTCTATTTTATGCCCTCCCAAGAGAATTATTCACAAGTCAACTTTTAATCCTAGTTCACGTGTCACCAAAAAATAAAACATTGTTGAATATTTGGCTCAAGCACCATGTGCTATGTCCACTCTTGAAGTTGTACATAATTTCCCAAGTCAACATAGAACTCTCTTGGCTTCCATTGGCACCATTGATCCTGAATCGTCATATAATATCACGTTTAACCTAGACAACTTCAAGTCACAAATTTCTCACCAACTTGTTTTTCAAATTGATGTCGTTGTTCATAACCAACACATTCACAGCACCATATTGGATGAGGGAGATTCCACTTCTGTCATTTTGTTAGCTTGTTGGAAAGGATTAAAATCCATTGTGCTTAACCAATCCCCTACAATGTTACGAGCATTCGATAGGAGAGGTTTTCATCCTCACGGACTCTTGCAGTCCTTAGTCGTTCAGTTGGGAGGTAAGATTGTCTCTATCAATGTAGAGGTATTCGATGCTCCTCTTGATTAAAACTTGTTATTAGTAATAAGTTGGTTTTATTCCATGACTTTCATCACTTCAATGATGTTTCGATGTGTAGAATTCCCTCATCAAGGAAAAATTGTCACTATCAACCAGTTAGATTATTGTACACCCGACGCTCGCACTCCCACCACCAACAATATTCCTTTCTTGGGAGATATTAAGATCACTTATGAAAGTGTTGGTGTATGTATTTTAAAATATTCTTCCCTTATGGGTACTTTCCCTGCACCACTTCCTCCCACCACACAACATATTTCCAGAATCAATATGATCTCGTCTATGGCCTATCATTCTTTAGAATCATCTGATCCTTAGGTTGTTCCTAGTCCGTTAGAATTTGATGAATTGGGTGACACTATGCCACTTAGTCCAACTAAGGCTTCATACAATGCTATACAATCTTCCTCTCCCTCCTTGGATGACCAACATCTATTGGCATTCAACACTTATTTGTTGCAATCTTGGTTGAATTCCTTGTCCTCTGATTTTGACTAAATTTCCCATATTTTTCCATCAGATGAATCCATTATGGAAATGTTTAGTATCGATGAGGTACCTTGGGATGACAACCGTCATCGATCGTATTTTCTTCCTACTCTAGAATAAATTTAGGAGGATATACACTCTATCTTCCCCCCTGATGTTGTTGATTCTCCCCAATCTCCTATACTTACCTAGGATACTACTTCTGAGGGGAATTTAGGAAACATATCTTCTACTATCTCTATCAATATCTCGATAAAAGAAGGTATCGTGGAAAATTTTCATCTCAGTGTTAATTGTTAGCCCAAAGAAGTGGGCATCTTACACCACTTTATTTAAATAATTACGCGATGCCTTTGTTTGGAGCTATGAGGAAATTCCCAGGATTGATCCTTCGATCGTTTTGCATGAAATAAAAACTTACCCATACTTTAAACCTATACAACAAAATCTTCACTCGGTTCATCCTAAGAAAACTGTGGCCATAAAGGAAGAAGTTGAAAAACTATTAAAATATGGCTTTATCTATCCTGTCCCCTTGACAGAAGGGTTTCTAATATTGTTATGGTTGCTCAAAAATAAGGAACTATTCATGTCTACATCGATTATAGGGATCTCAACAAAGTTTTCCCTAAAGACAATTACCCCACACCCTTCATCAACCAAATCATTGATAATTGTGCTGGCAAAGTTATTTTCTCTTTCATGGATGGGTTTTCAGTATATAACCAGATTGACATTCTACCCTCTGATCAACATAAGATCGCCTTCATTTGCTCGTGGGGAACATTTTCTTATCGAAAACTAACTTTTGGTATAAAAAATGATGGTGCCACTTTCTAGTGGTCCATGTCGTATTCTTTCAAAGATATCAAACATATTGCAAAACCTTACCTCAATGATTTACCCGCCCATTCATCTAATCGATCAGACAATATTGGTCATATACGAGCCATTTTTCTTCGATGTCGGTTCTACTGTATCCATTTGAACTCCCACAAATGCATCTTCATTGTCGAATCATGTCGACTCCTTGGTTTCATTATATCCAAAGATGGGATTAAGGTGGATCCCTTAAATATTAAAGCTATTATTGCTTTACCTCCTCCCAACAATCTGACCCAACTACAAAGTTTGCAAGGGAAAGAAAACTTTCTTCGTCCTTTTATATGTAATTATTCCAAGATTACTAAAGGATTTATGCGATTGTTGTAGAAAGACACTCCTTTCATATGCCATGAAACTGATCAATGATCTTTCAATTCTCTTAAGCATGCATTGACCCATACACCTCTTTTGCATCCTCTGAATTATGCACGAGACTATATCCTTTATTTGGCATCCTCTACTTCCACTATCGCTATGGTGTTAGTTCAAGAGGGCCCTAATGGTGATGAACATGTGATCTACTATTTTAGAAAGAGTCCATCCGGTCCCGATCTCTGATATTCACATGTTGAAAAGTTGTCTCTGGCAGTCGTCAATGTCGTACAAAGATTTCAACATTACATTTTATTACGCACTACCACAGTCATTGCAGAATGGAACCCCATGTATCATATTCTGACACGTCAAGTCCTTGGGGGAAAATATTCCAAATGGATAGTTATTCTTCAGGAATTTGATCTCGAGTTTTCCAAATCGAAAGTTAAAAAGTCCTTGGTTTTTGTGGAACTTATCTACGATCTTCCCCATGCTGATGAAGAAATCGAAACCAGTGATCCTCTTCCAGATGAATCTTTTTTTCTCATTAGCATGTCTTACCCTTGGTATGGATATATTCTTCTTTATCTTCAAACCCAACGTTTTCAGCCCAATGTCTCTCGTGAAGTACATCATCGTATTCATCGCCATTTTAAATGCTACCTTATCATCGATGACACTTTGTATCATCGTGGTATTGAAACTATCCTATGAGGTTGTTTAACTCATGATGAGGCTGAACGTGTTCTAAATGAATGTCACCTTGGAGCTTGTGGCAGTCACCTTTTTGGGATGGGTACAAATTAGAAAATATTGCATGCCAGTTACTTTTGGCCCTCCATATTCAAAGATTGTATTGAGGTTGTCAAACGATGCTCACCCTGCCAAGTTTTTCATAAAAAATCATGTACCCACCCTGCTCTGCTGCATCCTATTGTCTCCATTGGCCCCTTTGCCAAATGTGGCATTGATTTTATGAAATGTAATCCTACCTCAGCTGGGGGGCATGGTTATATCATCATTGTCGTTGATTATTTCAAAAAATGGGTTGAGGCTATTACTAATTTTCTTAATGATGGTTGTATTGTATCTCTCTTCATCTTCAACCACAACATCACTCTCTTTGGTGTTCCACAATCCATTGTCACTGATCATAGTTCACATTTTCAAAACGAGATGATGAGTGAGTTACATGTCAAGTTGGGTTTTCTCCATGAGAACTCATCCCCCTACTATCCTTAAGAAAATGAACAAGTTGAAGCTATCAACAAATTCCTTAAAACCATGATCCAATGCATGGTGGGGGGAAACAAAACTTCTTGTCATTTGCAAATCTTCTCTTCCCTATGGTCTTACTGCACCTCAGTGAAAAATGAAATTGGATTTAATCCATTCCATTTGGTATATGGCATCGAGGCAGTATTAAAAATCGAGTGTGAAATTCCTTCGTTGAAACTCACAGTAGAACTCCTGCCTCAAACATCTGCTAAAGAGGAACATTTCCTATATATGACTAGGTTGGATGAAATACGTTGCGATGTTACTCTCGTTAATGAAACATATAAAAAAAAATGAAAAGTCATTATCACAAATCTGTCCACCCTCGTACTTTCGCAGAAGGAGACCTAGTCATCATTTATGACTAGGCTCATGATAAGCTAGGGACAGAAAAGTTAGAACCTTTGTGGCATGGACCCTACATTGTAAAATGTGTATTACATAGAGGTTCCTACAAGATAGCTGACTACAATGGAATCTCTCTCGGTGAACCTTGGAATGGGATTTACCTTAATAATTACTATGCATAGAACATCTAGCAGATGTGCTTTCTACACTATTGTACTATATTTTTTTTTTGGTGTGTCTCCCTTTCCTATCTTTATCTATTTTGTGGATGGTGCTAGTTGACACACCCAAAACATTGCTTTTGCATCTTGGTTCATTTGCCACTCTAATGAGTTGGTGATTTCACGAGGTGTCTTCCTAGGATTGACAACCAATAACGTGGCATAATATCATGTTGTCATTGGAATTTTAACCAAGGTCTCCTCCCTAGGTATATCTCATATAATCATTAACCTAGATTCTCAACTCATGGTTTGTCATCTTAATCGAGTCTATGTCATTCACAACCCTATCCTATTTCTCCTCCACCTATGGGTTCATCGTCTTGAAAGAATGTTTGAATTTACACAATACAGATACATACCAAGAGAACTCAACACTTCGATTTCACTAGCAAATTATATTTTGGATCAGTATCTTGCGCATAGATAATTTTTTATAAAGAAAATGAATCAGAGATACATTAAAAACATCACAAAATATAATTTGTAACATCATTGGCACCAAAAAACTCATATATATATATATATATA
>JZKD02S0672021.1:52310-72545 GCA_000966675.3 Picea glauca | reverse complement strand
TATAGAGGATCCTAGTCCTCCTGCACCATGTTGTTCTCTGAAAATCACACCACTTCACAAGCCACTCATCGAAGCAAGTGGTTCAAACTCTCAGGAACCCCCACTATATGCCTCTGCAATTCTAGATGTATGTCTCACCTCTTGAGAGGTGGGATACCCATCGTAAGACCTCGGAGGTTCCTCTCGACCTCCCGGAGACCTCCAACCTCCACCTCATTCTCTATGACTATATGCACGTCTCTGTGATTCCCTAGTGCCAGTATCTCCACCAGACGTGATGTGCCTCTATCTACATGATGAAACAATACATCTGTTAATACCCCTCTTTGTACACATAAAAATAATATAAATTCTAAAATAAAAAAACACATGACAAGTTTGGGGTTTCCTACCTAACGCATCCCATTCAATACCTATGGAAGTAATAAGTCTAGGATATCCCAAAAATCCACTCCGACGTATGGGAAGTCCTCAATGATGATCAACTTCTGTCTCAACCAAGCAAAGAAGTCGACCGTGAACTTGAATTCATCCCAATCTTGGAGACAAAATCATCCACATTTCCATACGTGGTTCAAATATCGGTCGTGCCACCAATGCAATCTATGACTGCATCTAAGGTATTCGCTCCAGAAAGAACAAAACCAAAAAATAACCATAACCGAATTGTTTATGTTTCCTAGTACTGCACTTCGTAATTTCATCCTTCACATTGTAAAGGAAACCTACACTCCAGTTGAATAACCTCGGCTCCATGCATTGTAGAGCATAATCCATTTGGTATTTTGAGGCCAAATGTGCACTAGTGCTACCTGTTAGGTTGGTTATGGAAAACAATATAGACCGTAGTGTCAAATATCTAACCTCTTTAATCAGGATTCATCCTTCGACCAATTGTGACCCAAGGACACAATGATCAGCCACATATGCCTCGACAGGCTGAGGAGTTTCCCACTACCTGGACAATGTGATAGGATACCCTCTTCTCAAGAGGTCGGTCAAAAATTATACATCATCAAGCTCGATTTTGAGCATTTGTGGCCCAATTTGGAATGCATGTTCGACGTCATCCCACAATCCAATTAGATACTCAAGTGGTAAGAATTCCTTTTTCATCTTTTGCAATTTAAAGTACTTGAGGAGGGCACAATTCCTCAAAGAGACCCTTGTCTGGGTTTTTGCAATGCAACTATGTCATCGAGCTTATGCTCGTAGTCTTTCCATTTGATCATGGTTTTTATCAGTGTAAACCGCAATAACATACATTTAAAACCCATTAATCATCTTCTCACAACAAACATTTGGGTACTTTTAGAATAAATAGCAACATATTTTTCAATCTTGCATTGGCACCCCCCTAAACGCATCCATAGGGTGCTAGCGCTCGCCTAGAACACACACCAGGGCACCGAAAATGTGATCGATGCTCCCCTCACCCCTTTGAGGGAGCGTTGATCTGGTTCAACACCTAGGTCTTCTTAGGGAGCCCAGGACAAGCCTAAAAACTACCTAAAATGAAATTCCAAACCATGAAAAATGATTAGAATGGGTTAATGACCAACCTAATCTGGACATATGTGAAAATGGTCGACTATAGCTCTGGTGCCAACAACTTGAAAATCTCCCTCCGAAGTAAAAAATACCAATGCAAGAAGATTTCGGTAAAAATGAAATGTTAAATAAAAAATTTATCCCTATTTCACTATTATAGGGTTATTTTTTTCTAATCTATAGTTTCTTTTGGGTTTTAAAACTTTTTTGGTGATGTTACTAATATCCTGGATGCAAATTTGTCTTTACTTGCAAGTTTCGAAGCAATATTCTTTCGTTTAACCTTGTAAGACTGACTTCGAAAAAACATGAAAATGTAACTGAGTAGACTTTTATCTATTTTTTGAACTCGTAAGTTTATATGAAAAAGGAACCCCCCAGAGTCTCCTTAAGCTCTTTTCAAACTCTCTAAACATGAAAATATTGTCGAGTGATCTTGCTTCCTTTCACACTAGTTTAAAAGGTTTTGAAAAGGAGTCTCTCAAGTAGAATTTTATCTCTTTTTTGGACTTCAGAGACTAATATTATGAAAAAGGACAACCTTGGAGTCATCTTTAAGTTATTTTAAGACTCTCTAAACATGCAAAACCACCAAGTTTTCCTTCTCTGGACTAATTAAAAATCACACCTTGAAGGGCCCATATGGGACCAAACCCTTAATTATTCTAGTTCTTTAAACAAAGGAAGAGGAACTTACCGAAGGTGAGTTATATCGAGCATGTGTTATCCTCCTTGAGCTCGTAAAAATAAAAAGAGGTACTCATCTATCTGGATGGGGGAAAACATTCAAGGAAGCAAGACAAGCCATTTTTTTGAATCATCACAAGTCACTCTTGCAGTCACCCTTGAACATGGCACATTGTCTTTACATACATTTTAATCCATTGAACCTCTGCACTAAACCAATCCTTTGAGTATCATTACTCCTTTTGGTCACCCAAAGAAGGTCATAGTATCCACTGCAGCATGTTTTGGTCCATGTCATGTTTTTGTTGTTTGTGCTTCAGTGTTCAAGTGAAGTATTCACCTTGAGATTCAACCATCACAAATTTCCAGTTTCAATACCCATGTCAGTCCATAATCATTTGATTTTCCATCTTAGATCTCTATGTTAGTTTCATTTCGTTGATGAGGGATACATCAAGGCCCTCCTTCAACGAGTCTTTTTCTGTCGACTTCAACACATCATCTAGGAATTTGACTTAGAAACCAGTTAGTATCTTGGGACCTACATGCCTCAATGGTAGGCCTCCTCGCTTCCGACAATGGGTTTACATCATTGAATTCTGATCGGATGATTCCATGAATGTTTGACATCAACTCATATTTTCACATTCGTTGAATTGTACTAGGGTACCTTGGGATTCATTGACATCACTGGTGATTTCCCTCGTACTTGTTAGCGGTTTACTTCAATGACTAGTAATCAAGTGGCTTCTACCATGTTTGACATCAAAACATCTATTCACGTGGCTAGATTCGTACCACATAGGGATTGGGAAGAATACCCTAGGTTGATTCTTCACTCTGATATCTACTTTACCCAGGTTGCGAAAGGATATTATTTGAGCATATTGATATATATATTGTCACATAGATCCACTTTGTATTGGTATGTGGCTATGTTTTTTCTTCTCTTAGATCCACTGTGTATTTCCTGTGGCTAAGATCAGTTCATGCCATGGAAGTATAGATCCACATTGTATCTTTTGTGGCTATACCCTTAAGTCAATATGATCATGGATCCACAGTGTATTTGGTGGCGGCCATACCTTAATGTCCTTTATCACTCAAGCATAGGTATGCTTGCCTTGGGTTTGAAACATATCTTAACATTTGTTTGATGGTTGTTTGCAGCTTCTACCAGGTTTTCCGACTCCATACCCTTGCTTCGAAAGTCTACAAAGTACTTCTGTCATCAGTTTCTATCTTCTGACCTCGCACTTTGGGGGCCAATCTGTTACATGTCAAAATTACTCACTTCAATAATGTCTCATTGTCATTGTCGCAAGTGTCACAAGTGTCAAAAAAATCATATTTTCATCTCACAAGTGTCGCATCGCGAATGACATCATAAGAACACTTGGGATATCCTCCAAGTCTTGTTATAAAAGGAAAATATATCATTTGGCAAGTTTACAAGATTTTACCTTGAGGAATAATCATCCTAAAAGTCTTTTTGGAGATCAACGCTCTCATGCTCACTTGCAGGGAGTGCTAGCACTCCTTGTCCTCTTAGCAGGGAGTGTTGCAACTCTCTATGGTAAAATTTGAGGGAGAACCTATATGTTGAGAGAATCTTGGGGATGAATCCCCCTTATCTTTAAGGACAACTAAGAATCATCCAAGTTAGTTTGGCTCAAATCCAATTTAAAGGCTGGATCTAAGGGAAATCCCACAACTGATGGATTTGTATCCTCAACTTATCCGAAGAATATCTAAGGTGGTTGAGCCTCTCAAAGCCTATATAAGTAGGCATTCACATGGTGAAAGGGGATAATAATCAGTGAAGAGTATTTTCATTATGATAGTGGATCTTTTGAGAAAGTGATTGGACAAAGAGGACTTGGTGAGGCTACTACATCTGCATCTGTAGTTTGTAAGCACCTTGTTTTGTTCTTATTAATATATATGATTGGCCTGTTTCCTTCTTGTTTGTGTACATTTTCACAGGCTTCTCTCTTCACAATGAATCTAGTTTTAAACTATTCTTCGTAGAATAGGAAGTATGCATTGTCTTTGTTGTCCATTGAATTGTAGAACTCATTAAAGGACTTGAAGATCAGGTTCAACCTAGACCAAGCAAGGACAAACTTTAGAAAAAGGTACTCATGCTTTCTTCCTCTTTTCCCTTGACTAGTTTAGCTACATTTAAAGGAATGTCAGTGTTCAATGTTATCATATTTCTATCTTGGTCATAGGGGTCTAATATCCAAGAGGACATTCACCTATCTGCAGGGGAATTTTCCTACAAAAACTAGTCAAAGTGGTTAGTCATGGGTTAAATTGTTGCAACAAGAAAACAATTAAAAATAAATTAGTTGTGACTAGAAGTGGATAATTTACTATTTTTAGCAAAGTGGTTAGAAGTGGGTTAGCCTCAAAAGAAGGAATTTGGTTGAAGTTGGTTAGATGATAAACCCTATAGGAAGCTACTTGGAGAAGTATAAATAAGAGATCAAGGATATCTTATGTGGGTGAATCTCTTGATCATATTGAATATCTATTCTTGGTGAAATATTCATTGTAGGTACTCATGGATGCATCAAAAGTTATGTAAGCCCGAGGGATTGATGATGAAAGTTTTGGAGTTTCATAAATACTGAAAAACCCTAGTTTATGAGATGTACATGATATATCAGTGTAATAGGGTGCGTACATATGAAGGCTATAAATATAATAGAGTGTGTACATAGGAGGGTTGTAAGTATAATAGGGAGTGTAAATGAAATAAAATCCATAGAAGCTTGAGCAAGTGTTGGTGCCAAGTTACTGAAGTCTGAAGAAAGTTCCCAGAATAATGGTCTATTGGTTCATATATACTACAAAAGATATGATTGGGTAGTGAAAGGCAAAGTCTAGTGACATATCAGAAGTGGATGTGACAGAGGAAGAAAGGGTCTAAAGGTAATAAGTTGTGAAGTTTCAAAAACCCTTGCTTCTGAAGGTATACATAGGTTGACAGTGGGATATGGCATGTACATATGCATACTGCAGTATAGGTAGGTCATATACATACATGGGATGCACTATTAATAGTCCACGTACTTATTGATAGATTGATATATATTGAGTATTGATTCCTCTTCTCAGTTGATGCTGAGATTTCCAGGTTGAGTCTTACATTGAGAGTTGGTTCTCTTGTTGAGTTGTTGCTCTATTCATTTGTTGCTGAAAAATCCCCAAGGATTGTAGTCCATAATATAAAAGAGACTTATACATATATCTTATATTCCTTATGTTCCTTGTGTTGATGGCTTATTGATGATAGTTTTTGTTGATATATGTTTACATACAACTTGTTATAAATGAAAGTTATGAATGATGAGAAAATGGTGATTGCTAACTAAGGTGTTTTTGTAAAGGAGTAAAACAACCCTAAACCGAGTCACCCCCCCTCTTAGTGTGGTTGGTGTGTCCAAGAATAGGATGTTGGTAAATACTTAAATTTAATAGGAACCCAAAGATTTTTTTATCCTTCCTTGGATCCTTTTTATTCATTGGATTACATAACTTTAAGAATAGTCTTTTTCCGAGGATCTCAATTTCATGGTCACTCTTGCAGTCATTTTTGAAACTTGAGTTTGTATTTAAGTTTGATACATTTATTTTGCGATTTCCTTAGATTTTTCAAACATAAAACAAAACAATTTATTTCTTTTAGCATATTTTGTTATTTTTTTCTTCGGTAAAAAGAAGAAGAAAATGAAAACAACTAGTTTGCTCCTATTTAGGTCTCTTTCTTTTTGTTGCTCTCTTTTGCTTCATATTTGAAAAATTAAACAATACTAGCATATGATTTTGTTTTCTTGTCATATTGGAAGCATTTGGAAGGAGAAAGAAAAAATAAAATCCTTGTTTTTGCATCTTTTTATTTTCTCAAAAGGTTGCATTGTGCATTTTGCATCAGAAAGAAAAAAGATTGCATTTGAAGGTTTGAAAGTTTGTTCATACATTTTTATTTTTTTGAAACTCTTTTTCATTGAAGACTTAGTGTAAAGTTTTATTTTCCAGTGTTCTTATACATTTAATTTTTTTAATATTCTCAAACAACATTATTTTCACTTATGTATCCTTTGAGTAGACAACAACCACTAAAATGAATGCTAAACTTAAAATTTACTAAACTTTGTTTCTAGGGTTAATTAACAAGTTTACATTTAGGGCCTTCAATTAGTATTGTAGATATAACTCTCCAAATCCGATAAATAAACATAGGAGTCTAATATAGGGAGAAGAAAATCCAACTTTCATATATATAGTTGGAAGCCTCCTCTAGCATAGGATTTAAACACGAGGTCACCTAAGGAAGAGTCGAGGATATAACCACTCTGAGGCTTGACCCAGTGTTATGGACAGATTGTATTTTGGGAGTTTCAATAGTGCCTTTACCTCACTAATAGTTGGTTCTTTTGTATCTTTGTGATTTTCTACCCTACCCATATGTTCGATACTGATTGTTGACTATACCTCTAGGAAGACAACTGTGAGTTGGTACCCTTAGTTTTGTTTCCCTTGTATATCAGAGTTCACTAGGGGGGGTTTCCCATGGTACCTAAGGCATTTTTCGTATCATTCTATCACTACCCATGGATGGTTCCCTCCAAGGAGAGGGTTACTTTCACCGGGTAGCATTGGTAAGTGGACATCAGGGTAATTGCTTATCACTCCTTCGTTCATCGATATTGGGACTTGAACAACCTGTGTTGGTTTCTGAAAGGTCCCTGTCCACTTTTTCATTGCTTTCGAATCAAGACCTTATCCACCTGGGTTGAATTTTTGAAGAAATTGTTTGTTTTTTATGTTTCTTTATATATTTGGCCTTAGTTTTTTTTTGTATCACCACTTTTGGATAGTTGATTCAAGGTGGTTGACCAATCACTCTGCAGGTTAGGAAGGGTCCATGGAATTTATCTTGAAATCATGGAGCAACCTCCTATAATGTGTGGGTTTTTATACCACATAGTTAGTGTGTGAGAATTTTTTAGACATGAAAAATCCAAAAAGGGATGAACCTATGCATAATAAATTCATGGCCAAATTTTTCTAGGATACCATCCAAGGGACCCTTGCCCAAGGGGAATCTTGTGATTTTCCTTTCTTTGGAAATTTTAGTGCTTTCTTGATGGCCACTTTGAACATTTCTAGGTTGAATGGAGGACTACTAGTTTGGTTATGGATGGACCACTTTGAATCTCTCGAATGCTCTTGATGCTTCTTATATAGGAACCTTATTTCATGGGCATCGAATGGATGTTGATCCTTTATCTTCTACATTAGGGAATTCTACTTCTCCTCCTTCTCTCCCTTCTGGTGAAAGTCTAACTACTAGTAACTAAAATTATAAAAAGATTAGGAAGAGGAAGAGTAAGAAGAAGAATTCACCAACCTATTCTAGTCACATTGGAGACATGCCACCATCCTTTGTAATTCATGCTCGAGGGAAAAGTCCAGTCACTACAAGTCATAATGGAAATAGTTCACCAACCTCTTCTAGTCATGTTGGAGATCTGCAACTAGCCACCGCAATTCATGTTGTGGGTAGGATTCCAATCCCTACATTTCATACTAGATTTCAACAACTAGCCTCTATGAGTCATGCTAGGGTTAAAAGTCTAGTTACGACAATTCATACTCGAAATAGTTCACCAACCTCTAGGAGTCATGTTGGAGATTTGCAACCATCCTCTACTAGTCATGTCATGGGAAAAACATCCACTCATTATAATTCATACTGTAATTCATTTTCTAGCCTCTGGGATTCATGCTGAGGGAATCAGTCTAGTCAGGACTAGTCATATTGGACAAAAGTCACCAACCTCTGTGATTAATGTTGGATACCTGCACTTAGCCTCTACTAGTCATGTTGGGGGAAACCCACCAACCACTGGATTTCATGCTAGAGGCATTGATAATGTTGAGAATCCTAAGAAAATAGGACGTAAGCACAATTTCCCTTGTAATATTTACAAGGGATATCGCCTTACTCATATATTCCCTGATATTCCAAAGGGACTAAGATTGTGGTCCTTTTCTAATGACACTTCTAGTTTTAAATCATTTTCAATTTTCCAACATATTATTATCTATTTTTTATGAAGTGGTTATCCCAATGCAATTATCGATTGATCCCACTCTTATTTTGGGGGGTGATACATATTTTGACCATGTTGTCTCGTAGTCTACTAAACCAGTGGTTAATGAAGTGATCTTCTCGATGCGATCTTCAATCGATCCCACTCTTCTTTTGGTGAGTGAAACATATTTAAAATATGTCTATAACATTTCCAATTCATTACCTTGTAAACAAGGGGGAACTCCACTCTATTTCAGTATTCTCCCTCCAAGTCCTAGGATGGTTTCCTTTGATTGGAATGATTTTGTTGATCATTTCCTTCCTTCTTATGAACCTTTATGGATCTTGTTGAGCATTTTCTTCCTTCTTATGCAAATTTATGGATATTTTTGAGCATCTCCTTAATAATTATGACATACTTGGGTCACCAATGTGAAAACCATGGATGTTCGCTCCTTGCTAGTTTGAAACCCATGGATTCCCTAAAAAGTTTGAAAAATAAAATAATTCCACTTTTTCAGGCGGGGTTTTCTGTTGGGATTGTTCGTAACCTCTCCTAAAAACGTAGAAAACATAATTCAACCACATCAACCCCTTGAGGATGGCATAAAGGCGCCTTTGAGGGCATGGACTAGGAGGATAAATGAGGTGTAAATTTATGCTGAAGAATTTGCAAGCTTCCCTATTTTCCCTATCCACTGAGTAACATGCCCTTGATTCTAGAACTTGCTTTCCAGTAGTCATTTCTCTATCCTATGTGGCTATAGGGTGTGTTACTATCTCTATTGAGTCATCCAAGGAAGACAAATCTTGTTGAATTGATTCTTGAAGGACCATTGGAGGAACCTGGGGTGTTGGATTCGAGGCAGTGTTGGTTTTTGGAGTCAGGTTGTAACCACTAATTTCTATTGTTTCTAATAAAAGATTTCTCTTTCCCTCCATACTTGTGTGATATTGTTCAATTTACTTATGTATGTCAATTTAATTCACATATTTGAATATATATATATATATATATATATATATATTACATGTATAATTGGATCCCATAACTACCTTGTTGCTACATTTTCTTGATCTCCTTTTGCAGATTAGTTCGAGAAGACATCAATGATTAGTTCTTAAGTCTTTCTTTTTCTGTCAATTTCTTCAGGGAGCTTAATAATTTTATATCCCTTTTGATCTGGAGGGTTCTTTAACCTCACCTTCAACCTATATCTTGTCAAATCTAGCCTTATAACCTCGATCAACATGTGCACAAGAGGCCGAATCAAATGTGGTACTAACATTGGCTCTAGAGGGGACGACATACCCTTGTGGTATGCTAAGAACTATAGACCAAGTGTCATATTATGTTGTGTTATGGAGTCTGTGATACGATAAAAGGCCCCCTGCGCACCTAAAATCTAATATGATAGGTACAACACAAATTTTGCTCAACAACTTAGCACATTAGAACCCTAACTATTTTCTTGCATCATAAATGGTGAATGAAGTAAAATTAAAAATATGTGAAAAGGAATGAAAAATATTTATTTATGCACACGGTGAGAAAAAATCATCTTTTATTACTAAAAGAAGTGTTTGAGGAACCTCCCATATACAGGAGCCCCAAACAACTCTCCATCCAGTTGAACCAATTCACACATTTTGTTATCTTGAGCTCCAATGACTTGGAAGGGCCCAAGCCAAAGATTGTCGAATTTCCCATGTTTTCCATTAATTTCTCTTATGGAATCCCACTTTAGGACCAAGTCTCATTCCTTGAAGTTTCTTTCCTTGGTACTTTTGTCAAAAATTCATTTCATTCTTTCCTCGTGGGCTTGCGACTTCATTTTAACCTGATCTCTTACATGTTGCACCTCAATTAGTTGGTTGATTCTTTGTTCCATGTCATCAGGTTATTCCTTCTCCTCTTGGAGTAGCTTAATCACAGGGAGACCAATTTGGATAGGAAAAATGGCTTATAACCCATACACCAGCTGAAAAAGAGACGTCTCGATAGATATTTTTGTAGTTATTGTGTCTGCTCAAACTGCATATATCAGGTGAGAGTACAATGCTTTCTTTTTTTAGTAAAACATCTTCTTGATGATGTTGATGAGGGTTTTATTTGAGGACTCTGGAAAGCCATTCCCTTGTGGGTAATAAGAAACAAAATTCCCAAGTCTATGTTGTAATTTTGGAAACATTACAATAACTTAGAATAATTGAATTCTTGGGAATTATTAGCTATGATCTTTATTGAGAACACAAATCTGGCCTATATGTTCTCCTCAAGGAACTTGATGATAAATTTGTCAGTCGATTTCCTTGTGGGGATGGATTCTACCCATTTGGTGAAGTAATATGTGGCTTTCAGAATGAATTTTTGTTTCACACTTGAATTTGGGTTTATCTCACCAATGAAATATAAACCCCATTCTTGGAAAGGTGTTTCTACTTTAACGGGACTGAGTGGAAGTGGTTGCAACTTTTTATTTCCTACGAACATATTACATTCTACACATGCTTTAACCATGAAATTTTCATCAGAAAATAATGAAGGCTAGTAATAGCCAACCTTGTGGATTTTGTATGCAGTCACTCTCTAGGCATGGTGACCTCCACACACTCCCTTGTGGAATTCATTAATAATTCCTTAAGTTTCTTCTGCAGTAAATAAATTCAACAATACTCCTCCTCGGTCTTTCCAAAACATATTTTATCTTAAAATGCAGTACGTTGTATCCTTGAGTTTAATAGATCTAGCCTTAGCTTTATCCCATGAAGTTTGACACCTTAAATTTTGTAGGTGAAAAATGACATCCGTATACCAATCAAATTGAGAAAATTTAGGACTTACCTTCGAAGATGGTTCTTTTATTTCATCTTCTTCTGGTTTCGCTGCCATGATGTTTGCTGATAGAGAATTTATATCAATATCCCTACAATTTGATTCAACAACCAATTTAACAAGTTTGTGTCCCTTTATCGGCTTAGTGGGTTTGATCTCTAAATCATATTCTTGAAATATTCAAATCCATTTAGCCCATCTTCCTTCACTATCACGCTTGGTAAGGATATCCTTTATTGCACTAGTAGGTACATAGGAAAATATTTTTGAGTTAAATATATAATCTCTAAAGGGTTTCAATTCCTTGAATAGGGAATAGGATTGATTATCCAGGTTATTGTATCTCAATTCAACATCTCTTAAAGTATCTACTAAAGAAGGATATATGTTTCTCTTAATTTTCTTCATTCTTTTGTAACAATACAACAACTATAGTATGTTCTGAAGAAAAAGAGTTATGACAAGAAACTATTTATCATACTTTGGGATGAATAACACTAGAGACTCTTCCAATGCCTATTTTATTCGTAAAAAAAAATATTTAGCCTCAATATTTCATTTTACCTCATGGTCCTTTTTCAATATTGTTTTCATGTGCTTTACCATTTTAGCAAAATTCAGGACAAACATTCTCAAAAACATTATTCTACCTAGGAAGGATTGTATTTCTTTCTTGTTTATTGGAAGGTAAATTTGATGGATGGAATCTTCCCTTTTCGGATCTATCAACACCACTTATTTGGATACTATATGGCCAATGAGATTTCCTTATGTCATAGAAAAATAATACTTCTTAGGATTTAAGGAAAAGCCAAAAATTTTGTGTTTCACAAATTTTTGTATCATATGTTTGATGTGATCTTCATTTGTTTTTGATAAAACAATCATCTCATCAATGTATATAACAATAAATATAGATTTCTCTCCCACAAAGTCTATGTCCATGACTCATTGGAATGAAGCTTCTTCATTAATCAAACAAAAATTTATTTTGTAATAAACGAAAGTTCACCATGGGGTTGTGAAAGTTGTATTTTCCCTATCTTTGGGATGCATCACCACCTAGTTATATCCTAAGAATCCATCCATCATAGAAATTATGTTTTCTCCCTCTAATTTCCACAATATGTGATCCATCTTAGGCAAAGGGTAATTATAATTTAGAGAGTATTTGTTTAGGTTCCTAAAGTCTACATAGATCCTTATCTCTCCACTCTTTTTTCTTATTGGAACTAAAGTTTCCACCCATTCAGAATATCTGAGGGGAATTATGATTTGAGCATATAGAAATGTTCCCAACTCTTTCTCTATAGTAAGAAAAAAGAAAGGATTGAATTTCCTTAGTTTTTATATGAATGTCTTAGTACTAGGATTTAGTGGAATTATATGTTGTATTATGTTGGTATCATAAGTATTTAAGTCTTCATGTTTCTAGTAAAAAACATTTGTATACTCTTTGAATAGTTGTAGATATTTTTCCTTATATTCACCAGGGATTTCCTTTGACAAATATATGTATTTGGGCTCCTTTTCTGTCCCAATGTTACATTCATTAGTGTTGTCACCTTTGGGAAGAACTACAAGATTCATAGGTACATCATTCCTATCAAATAGATGCTCTAATGGTAAATGTCCTTTGGGAATAAATTTATTCTTGAGTTTAAGGACCTCGTGTTCATTCATATAGTATCTAAATTAATAATTTATTTCAATTTATTCTTCAATCATATATTTAGAATACTCTTCATCATTTGAATCAATGTGAGTGTTTTCAAAGTCATCTATCACTTATGTTATTACATAAAATGGTCAAGGTCTTGTGAGTTTGTGCTTTCTACCTAGGTCTATAAATTTGCCTATTTTTCCTCTTTTTGCAAACCCGATCTTAAGTTTTTCCTCTCGGCTTATAGTTTTTTTGTTGTTTGTTTCCACCTATTTGATAGACCTTTTTTTCATTGTTGGCTTCCTAAGAAATATCGGCCCTAAGATTTTTTGTTTTCTCTAAGGTCGATCACATTTCTCTTTACCTCCATCGTTGATCCTTTTGTTTTCCCAAAGCCTCAGCCAGTCATCCAAAGTAATATTCACAGACCACATTTGTGAGAACCAGGTGAAACACTTGAAGAAGTCTGATATAAACTCAAATCAAGCAAGTGAGCATGATCAACTTTCAGTGGTGGAGATCCATCAGGTAGATTAGATCGACGACCATCGGGTGATCAGAATCATACAACTGCACCAAGTGTAGCATCAAACAGAGGTCTAAAATCGCAAGGTCAATCCTAGTCGTTTGTACGAGAGAGGATGTGTGGTGAAATATTAGCATTTAGTGGTCTCATGATATGGATTTGTCAAGGAGAAAGTCATTAGAAATCGTGAAATGTGAAATCATGATAAGATCGCAACCGTTGATCAAAGGAAAGATCTGGACCAATGGATCGACTTTTCACAATTTTGTGAGTCGGGAAAGTAGGAGGGTAGAGTATTGAGGACTCGTGACATGCAAAGTCTCGAAATGATCCTCTTCATCCATTCCATAAAGACACATGGCATAGTATCAACATGGAGAAATTCATTTCAGGGAACTGAAGGGAGAAATGGCAACGGTGCAAGGTCCCGAAATGTTGATGTTCATCAAGGATGTTCGTTCAGCGGGACACGTGGTGCCAGATCTGAGCCACAGAGAAATCCGTTTTGGAAAGGTGGAAGTGAGAAATGATGACATCCCTAGCCCCAAAATGCCTATATGATCTGGGTCATCCAATGTAAAGAGACGTGTGTCGACCGATTTGGGCGGTCACATTTTCGTGACTTGGATTTTTGAGCATGGAGCGCATCATGAGTTCACGAAATGGGAAATCATGATGCCCCAAAGATTTAAGACCATGGTCACAAGGTGGGGTCATATGGAAAGTGGATCTGTGCAATGGATCAATGTGCTCGAGTTGGTCACAGAGAAAGATATGCGTGACCTCGAGGTGTCTGAATTGAATCGAAGGAGCTGTGAGCTCACCGGGAACATTCATGGGTGTCAGGCCTCGCCTTGATCCTGATGAAAGTAGTTAATGAAAATAGGGAGGTGGTTGAAACCTCATTTCACCACTTAAATGGAAAGCATTGAAAGTTGGTCGTGGAGGTAAGACAATCAGTTGAACGTTCCCCTGCCATGGATTTTCGCACGAAGCCCATACTAATCTGATCTTGTGTCTGATAGAAGAATGCAAGTGCAACCTGATAGAAGAAGATGCAGATGTGAAGCCTTGAATATAGTGACTGGAGCACACTTCTTTAGGGAGAAAATTTCTTTGAGTATATATACTCAGTTTTGATATTTTGTTATGGTCGATGGTAGAGCAAAGCTCCCAAATTGTAAAGTTTTAATGAGACTTATAGTTGTCTAGCTATGTATCTATATTTGAGACTTCTTGTTTAATGAAAGTCATCTTTCTTACTCCAGCTTATTTTTCCCTTTTACTGAGAGAATTCATGATGACTAATTCACATGGATTGTTGTGACTGTGTTATGATGAATGTTTGATTGTAATGTTGTTATAATTTCTTTCAGTTTCTCTAAGATTTGAATTTCAAGAAGATCTTGTGTTTAAGTATTTCCTCTTTGGGCCGCTGGAAGAACTGATGCCCATGAAATAAATCTACACCCTTCTCACCAAATTCTTCCTCTTATTCACCCTTACTACAACCTACTGATTGAAGTTAAACTAAGACCTCACCTGCTTGTGCATACCAGTCCAGTTTTTTTAGTTAAGATGATATTTTCTTGAGATTGCACCCATTTGAACTTTTATAACCAACCTATGACATAAAACTCTAATGGGTATCGGGCTTACCTCTTCTGCAATCTAGGGGTGACTTCTAGTTCTAACATTTATGGCACCATTGTCGGGGAAGAAATTGAAATTTTTTCCTGGAATTGAATGACAAATCTTACTAGTTTTGAAGGTGCATCAGAACTTAGTACATAAAATATTGCAACTGTGCACCTAGCAACTCCACTGTGGTGAATCCATTGATGTGAATCCACTGGAGGCTCCACTATTTCAGCTGTGGCTTCTAGAGTCAGACACACGAGGTCTACTCCACATCTGCCTTTAGCAACACCTAAAGTTGATCCAGAGAAAATTGGCATAAATGGAAAGGCCCCTTGAGAAGGTACTTCTGTTGCTGAACCAAGTATTTTTGATAATTTTCACTGTCCTCCTTTAGGAACACTAATAGTTTCTTATCATTCTCCTATTATACCATCTATTGGATTTTTTAGAAGTTTAAAGTTTGGGAGTATTCATGTTTATTTTTCCCCTCTTGGTCTAGATTTGGAGGGAGAAGTCCTTGTCACTCCTCTCTCCCCTGAAGTTGTACCTTGGTCTAGACCCCAGACCTCAGAATATTTTCCCACTCCAGGTTTTATTACTCCTCCTGTTAGAGTTACTGATTTTGTAGAAATGGAATCCTCTTTTCCTTCAAGCTCTGTAGCCTTTTCTCCAAATCCTCCACTGTTTCCCTTTCCTCCCAAAATTTCAGTTCCAGTCTCCCCTATTCGAGCCCCTTCCCCTCCTATTTCTCCTCCACCTACCATCCCTATGGAAGGTGCTAACCCTCCTAGGAACATAATGGATTCCATAGTGGCTGCAATATATGCCCCTTTGGTCCTACCTTAGCCAATGAATGCTCTCCCTACTGGATATTACCTAAAGTATATGCCCAAGTTCAAGGGAGAAGAAGACATAACTATTAAAGAACACCTTTTTGCCTTCGATAGTTATGCAGAAAATCTGAATATTGAAAATGAGGACGTCTGGATGAGAGTTTTTGTCCAGACCCTTGATGGTGAGGTTAGGAAATGGTTTAGGGGATTGACCCCTGGATCCATTGCTGGGATTGAATCTTTGGATGATGTTTTCTTGAGACAATTGGGGGATAACAAAGACTTTATGTATTATATTACATAGTTTGGGGCTCTGAAGAAAGAGGAGGGAGAATCCGTCTCTAACTTCTCAAAAAGATTCAACAGAATCCTCTACCAAGATGACCTATGCTAGTGCTTTTGACCCTGATTTCTGCCTCCTATTGAGAGAGAGAAGAGATACTTCCTTCGCTCATATGTAAGATGCAGCCCTGGAAGTAGAGTCTAATGTATTGGCAGTAAATCGACTCAGGAATAAGGCTGATAGGGACACACCAAGAGGAATATCTGAAGCCTCCAGCTCCGCTTCATATTCCTCCCTCCCTCAAATGGATGAAGTAACCAAGTTACTAAAATCACTTTCAATTAGAATGGAAATATTCAGAGTAGAGGGGAAGAAGACATACATAAGTCCTCAAAATGTTGATAATAGAGCCAGCTTCAGAAGACCAAAAAATGCCCCTCAAATACTCCCGAGAGAGCCCAGAAACAGAGAGAGAGATGATCAGAAAATCCAAACACCTCTCCAAAATAACCTAGTTGTTGATGAATAGAAGGAGGAAGAAGAGCTAGATCCTGAAATCCATTGTCATGGGTACACCTACCCATTTCCCCAATTGAATCAATATGAAAATGAGGATTCCCTTATAGACAGTCAAATAAATGAGCCAAGTAAGGAGGAGAAGGAAAATAGTGGTCCCCGAAAATACAACCTCCGGTCTAAAAATAGATAAGGGAAGTCTGACGTCCCCGATAAAACTCCCAGAGCAGAGAATCCTGCTAAGGATGCAGCAAACAATAGAAAATAAAATAAATCTCAGAACCCCTCACCGATACCCAAAGACCTTGTCCCAGAAGTGAGAGAATTTCTGAAGCCCCTTTCCTCTTTTAGTTTTGAGAATGAAATTCAAAATATCAGGATCCCTGTGCCCCTTTCAAAGATAACTAAGAGCAAATATTTCAAAAAATACCTCTCCAAGTTGTTGCAGTTCGAGCCATCCTACAATTCCACAAACTCAGTAAATATTCAAGATGAAAAGCCAACAATCATCTTAGATCCTATGGTAGAATATAGAGATGATTCATCCCCTCCTTTATACATATCGTTGAACATACATGATAAGGTGTTGCACAACTGTTTGATGGACTCAGGGGCATCTCATAATCTCATGCCCACAAATTTCATGGAAGAACTCAGATTAGATATCACAAAATCCTATCATGATTTATATTCATTTGATTCGAGGAGAGTGTAATGTATTGGGGTCATCAAATATCTAGCTATGACTTTATTCCAGTTGCCCATGAAAAATGTGGTCATGGATATCATGGTAGTTGATGTTCCTCCTAAGTTTGGCATGCTTTTGTCAATATCTTGGACAAACATACCCGGGGGAACCTTGCATATGGATATCACATATGATACCATTCCACTGTTTGGAGGGGAGCATTGGAGGCTGTGTAGGGAAGATCAGTTGGCCTACATTATTAGTGATTAAGCAAACCCCACCAAGCATCCTATATTTGCACTCGACACTGATTTGGGTTCTATTTTGTTACATCTTAGAGATACTCATGAATCTCCTCTCAAATTTAGAAAGAAACCCATTTATTTTCATGAAATACCTCCTCCAACTACTTTTGTGTGGAAGATTTACTTTGACAGAGCCTCTTCTAGGGAAGGTGCTAGTGTCAGAGTAGTTTTTGTGTCACCTTGTCAAGAAGCCATACCCTTGTCCTATAAACTAGAATTTTAAGCTACCAATAATGTGGCAGAGTATGAGGCTTTTGTTTTGGGTTTGAGGGATGCAAAAGACATGGGAATTGAAGATCTAGTAGTATTTGTAGATGTTGAACAAATTGTTCATCAAGGAAAAAATGTTTATCAAGCCAAGCACCCTAGGCTAAGGACTTATAGGAATGAGGTGTGTGACCTAATTGAAAATTTGTTCTCAACCTTCAACATTTCATTTTTTGAAAGAGAGGAAAATACTATGGCTGATTCTTTGGCCCTCTCAGCGAGCTAGTTTAGGGTCCCACTGCCACATAAGCTTAGGTATGATGTTGATATTAGATATAGGCCCTCTGTACCTGATAGTATAAAGCATTGGAAGGTGTTCAAGGATGATATTGAAATCAAAATATTTCTTGAATCGGTTGATGATTTCTCTGCATTACACATTGATCAGGATCATGAACTCGAAGGTGACCCTCATGATGATGTATTTCTAAATAAAATTTCTAATCACCATATTGTTCAACTACCTAGCAACCACATTCCAAAGGGACTAGTTCGTTTAGAAAGATTGTTCGATGGGAACGATGTGGCAGTAAAGGGCAAAATCTCAAATGATGATGTTGATGTGGCTGAGTGCAATATTGGCACCGAAAAGGATCCAAAATTCATCAATATGTCAAGCATCCTATCAAGGGAGCAGAGGGTCGAGTATGTTGAGTTATTAAAATAATTTTATGATTTGTTTGCTTGGACCTATGAATACATCAGAACATATGACACCAACATCTTCAAGCATAAGATCTTGTTGAAAGCGGAGGCCAAATCATTTAGGCATAAGTTAAGATAGATAAATCCTATGTTATTTCCCATCATGGAGAGAGAGGTAAAAAAGTTGTTGGATGCCCAAATCATTGTCCCTTTGAGATATTCCGAATGGGTAGCCAACCTGCTCCCAGTGAGAAAGAAGAGTGGAGAAATCAGACTCATTGTCAATTTCAGAAATCTGAACAAGAGATCTAAGAAGGAAAATTACTCGCTGCCCAAGATGGAACACATATTGTAGAGGGTGACTGGTGCATCCAAGATCTCCATGATTGATGGATTTTTTGGATACAATCAGGTCTTTGTCCTTCCTGAAGACAAAGAAAATACAACCTTCACCACTCCTTGGGGCACATTCATGTATGCCAAAATGCCCTTTGGATTGATGAATGCAGGAGAAACCTTTCAATGATCCATGGACACCGCCTTCATTGGAGAACGAGATACATTTGTGGTCATTTATATGGATGACATAACATTCTTGTCCAAATTTGATAAAGAACATTGTCATCATCTGAGAAAGGTCTTCTCGAAATGGAAAAGGTTTGGTCTCTCCCTAAATCCCAAGAAGTCTTTATTTTCTATGCAGGAAGGAAAATTGTTAGGACACATTGTATCAGCCGATGGAATCAGGATCGATCCAAGAAGGCTGGAATCTATTCAAGCCTTGTCACCTCCTAGGTCCAAGAAGGAGGTTTAGTCTTTCCTGGGCAAAATCAATTTTCTGAGAAGGTTTGTTTCGAATTTTGTTGAATTGGTGAAGCATATCACATCCATGCTCAGGAAGGGAAATGAAGTAAAAAAGACTGTCGAATCCAGAGAATCCTTCAATCAAATAAAAAAGGCACTGACTGAAGAAAATGTTCTAGTCAGTCTTGATTACTCCAAGGACTTTCTAATTTTTTCCTTTTCTTCATTTGACACAGCGGTCGTTGTTTTATTACAAAAGAATGATGTAGGGCTGGAGCAACCTATTTTCTTTTTTAGCAGAGTGCTAAGAGACACAGAGTTCAGATATGACATCATGGAGAAGAAGGCCTATGCCTTGGTGAAAGCTCTCAAAAATCTCAGATTCTATGTTTTTCATTCAAAAATCATTGCATATGTTCCTTCAGCTTCTGTGAAGGACATTCTCATTTATCCTGACATAGACGGAAGAAGGAGCAAGTGGATTGCCAGAATCCTTGAATTTGATCTGGAAATAAAACCCACCAAATTAGTTAAAGGCCAGGGTTTAACCAAGTTGTTGGCTGAATATAATTATAAATCTTTGGAGGTTAACTTCATCAACACTTGCTCAGAAAACCAGTAGGCTGAAGCATTTGATAAAAAAAATCGGGACAACCCTCCATTAGCATAATTCACCTGGTACAAAGATATTTTTAGGGTCCTAACCCGCACATAAGTAGATTAATATATTTGGATGTAATAAAGGTCAATATTAATAAGGCCTTTTAATAAAATAGAATAAGGCGGATGTAAGAAGACCTAATAGAAGCTTTTTCTTCTAGAAGGATCTTCCTCTAGATGCTTCTCTTGATAGACATATTTAGTATAAATAAGGGTCGAGG
>JZKD02S0672021.1:0-47640 GCA_000966675.3 Picea glauca | reverse complement strand
ACAATACATATTATATTACATAAATCATCAATCAATCAATCCTTTGACATCAATCAATCACTTGACATCAATCAATCAAACCATTGGCATCAATGACAACATGATCCAACAAAATGTTATCACATAAACTAGTCAAGGTCTTGTGAGTCTATGTTTTCTACCTATGTCTGTAATTTTGCCTATTTTCCCTCTTTTTCCAGACCCGATCTTAAGTTTTTCCTCTCGGCTTGTAGTTTTTCTGCTGTTTGTTTCCACCTGTTTGATAGACCTGCTTTTCATTGTTGGCTACTTGATAAATGTCGGCCCTAAGATTTTTTGTTTTCTCTAAGGTTGATCATATTTGTATTTACCTCCGTTGCTAGTCCTTTTGTTTTCCCAAACCCTCAACTAGTCATCCAAAGTAATATTCACAGGCCACATTCCGGAGAACCAAGAACAACACTTGAAGCAGTCTGATATCAACTCAAATCAAGTGAGCAAGCATGATCAACTTTCAGCGGAGGAGATACATCATGAAGATCATATCGACGACCATTGAGTGATCAGAATCATATAATTGCACCAATTTTGGCGTTAAACATAGGTTCTCAATCGCAAGGTCAATCCTAGTTGTTGGTACAAGAGAGGACGTGTGGTGCAAGATTATCATTTTGTGGTTTCATGATATGGAGCGGTCAAGGATCAAGTCATCAGAACTCGTGAAATGCGAAATAGTGATAAGATCACAGGCGCTGATCAAAGGAAATGTATGGACCGATGGATCAACTTTTCCTGATTTCACGAGTCGGGAAAGTAGGAGGGTAGAGTCTTGAGGACTCATGACATGCGAAGTCTCAAAATGATCCTGGTTGTCCATTCCAGAAATACATGTGGTGCATGATCAACACAAATGATCCTAGTCGTCCATTCCAGAAAGACATGTGGTGCATGATCAACATGTACAAAGTCGTTTCAGGGAACTGAAGGGAGAAATGTTGATGACCCAAGGTCTCAAAATGTCGATGTTCATCAGGGCTATCCATTCAGCGAGACACATGGTGCCAAATCTGAGCCACAGAGAAATCCATTTCGGTAAGGCGGAAGTGAGAAATTCCGACATCCCTAGCCCCGAAATGCCGATATGATCTAGGTTGTCCGATGTAAAGAGACATGTGTCGACCGATCTGGGCAGTCACATTTTCTTGACTTGGAGTTTCGAGCATGGAGTGCATCACAAGTTTCTAAAACACGAAATCATGACATGCCTAAGAGTTAATCCCATGGTCACAAGGTGGGTTCATATGGAAAGTGAAGCTGTGGAAACGATCAAAGCACCTGAGTTGGTCAAAGAGAAATATCTATGTGACCTTGAGGTGCCGAAATTGACTCGAAGGAGCTGTGAGCTCACCGAGAACATTCATGGGTGTCAGGCCTCACCTTGATCCCAATGAAAGTAGTTAATGAAAATAGGGAGGTGGTTGAAACCTCGTTTCACCACTTAATTGGAAAGCATTGAAAGCTGGTCATGGAGGGAAGACAGTTAGACAAAAGTTCCCCTGCCATGGATTTTCACATGAATCCCATACCGATCTGATCTTGCATCTGACAAAAGAATACGAGTGCAGCCTTATAGAATAAGATGCAGACCCAAAGCCTTGAATACAATGACCGAAGACGCTTCTGTAGGGATAAACTTTCTTTGAGTATATATACTCGTTTTTGATATTTTGTTATGGTCGATGGTAGAGAAAATCTCCCATATTGTAAAGTTTTAATGAAACATATGTTTTTCTGGGTATGTATCTGTATTTGAGACTTCTTGTTTAATGAAATTCATCTTTATTACTTGATATTATTTTCCTCTGTTACTGAGAGAATTCATGATGACTGATTCACATGGATTGTTGTGACTTTGTTATGATGAATGTTTGATTGTAATGTTGTTATAAATTCTTTCAGTTTCTTTGAGATTTGAATTTCAAGAAGAAATTATGTTTAAGTCTTTCCTCTTTGTGCTTCTATAAGACTTGATGCCCACGACAAACCTCTACACCCTTATCACTGAAGTGTTCCTCCTATTCACCCTTAATACAACCTACTAACTGAAGTTAAACTAAGACCTCACCTACTTGTGCACACCAGTCCAGTTTTCTGAGTTAAGACGATATTTTCTTGAGATTGCACCCATTTGAACTTTTATAACCAACCCATGACCTAAAACCTTGATGGGTATCGGGTTTACCTCTACCGTAATCCAGGGGTGACTTCCAGTGCTAACAACTTCCATGGAATTTTTTATTTTATGGTCACCTTCAAACACTTATAGTGTTTTATATTGTCAGGGATAGATGGTCTATACCTCATATATATCTCATATTTAATTTGGGGAGAAGTAGGTGTTTTAAGGGTACTAGATTCCACTACTAAGGAATCATCTTTTTGATTAAATTCTCTTGAAACATTAGTGATTTTAAAAGTTTCAAAAAAATTATCAATCAAATCCCATAACTAATTTCCGCAAGCCCTCATACTAGGATTTCTTGTCTAATAGTGACCTTTGATTTGATGCACCACTAGATCTGAGTCTCCAAATGCTACTAGGTCAGAAATATACATTATTCTTGTTTCTTCCAAGCCTAATATTAGGGACTTGTATTCAGATACATTGTTGGTGGCCTCAAACTCTAGTTTGTAGGATAGGTGAACTTTTTTTTTGCTAGGAGATATGTGTATGACATCGGATCCTATGCCTTCCTTTGAATATTCCCTATAAAAATACATTTTCCATATACCATTTATCTCCTAAGTAGGTCTTTCCAAAGGATATGTGAGTTTCAGGGATTCCTTGTTTTCTTCATTAACTAGGAGAATGCAATAGCCAAGGAATTCATCAACAATATATATAGGGTGGTTTACACGATGGTTTTGGTTGCTAACTACATAAGCAAATTTTGTTTCTCTGTACAATATTTTGTTTTGTCCCACAAAACTAGTAAAGTAGCATAAATTATGTCCATTTTCATTGTGCCTCCCAACATTTGTGCCAATGTTCTTGATAGAAGCATGCTTCTATCTTGATAATTAATATATTATCTCTATCTTTATATAACCATGCATATAAGAAAGCATACATCACCACTTGTTATATATTCTCCATTTATCTACTCAATTATCCTTCTTATCTTATCTATCTTTGTGTATTTCCCTACTCTCTTGTCTTCTCTTCTCTTTAGGATCCATTTTTTTCTCACCTTATTAATACAGAAGAATTCTTATAAGTTATTTTATGATAGAAGAATTCTTCTATGTTTATAGAAGCATGCTTCTATCTGAATAATATTGATAGAAGCATGCTTCTATATTGATTAATAAAATATTCTCTCACCTCTTCTATAACTGGATCTGTATTCTTATACTGGTTCTCTTCTAATTGTAAGGATTCCTACAAAGCATATTCCTGAGTCTCAAACTTTTGTTTCCTCAGTGGATATTTGAAGTGTGGTAATAGTGAATTTATGAACAATTGTCTACGCTACATATTTGTTATAGGAAATTTCAACTTACCGTTCAATCCCTTGAACTTCTGATCAACTTCCCAAACTGAATCTCATGGCTTATGCTTGATTTCTATCATCTTGTTCATGAACTTATCTTTTGAACTTGGTCGTTGGAAATAACTAATTAATGCCTTATTCACATCTGCAATGATTTTCATTGTTCCTTGTGGACTTTTCCTGCTAGACTCATAAACCAGTCTAGTGCATGATTTCTGAATGTGATTGCAAGATGAGCCACTTGTGTATCTTCATATGTGACCTGTTTGGCTTCCCAAATCTTTTCACACATAAATACATGTTTCTCTGGGTCCTCCAATCCTTCTCCATGAAATCTTGGTAACTGAATGGTTGGATTTTCTCTAGCCATTGTAAAATTTGTATTACCACATATGCACGGTGTAGATATTTGACTACTATTACCTGAAATTTTACTTCCACTTGAATTTCCACTGGTCCCTCAACCTCTTGGACTCCTTCTACTAATAATTGTTGGTTTTCTAAAATCTTATCTTCTTCTAGATGTATTAGACACACATGGGGTCATGGGTTCCACACTAATTCAATTCTGGAATGGAGAGCCTTCTTATGCACTGGATCCTTGGTCTATTCTTTTTTTCTCATATGTGGCACACAAGATTTCCTTAATATCCTTTTTAGCATGGGGATCCTCTACCTCTTCTTAATCACTTTTCAAGCCCTCATGCTCAAATACTTCTCTCTTCTTCCTATTGATCTTATACTGGTAGGGTCTTCCGTTGTGATTTGTTCCTGTTCTATCCATTATTTCCTTGATATCATATTTAGCCATCATGATTATGGTCCATTTATTCCTTCTTCTTACATGTATCCATATACCTCTCCATATCTCAGACCGTACTTAGTTTTTCCCCCAGTCTCCCCATGCATAGATATTTATTTAGCTAGCAGAATCCATTGTTATCACACCTTTATCATGCATTAAAATCTTGATCGATGTGTAGAGTGACCTAATATACCTTTCTCTTGGACCCTTCAAAAAATCATGTGTTGCAACATCGTATGATTTTGCAGTATCGACTGGAAACTCAATAATGAATCCTACAATAATGTTTTCTACCCAGAAATCTATTGTGCACATGAATTTATTATTAACTTTATGTATCTACACAATATTCTTAGTATCCCATTCTATTGGTCTTATCCAATTAGTTGGGTGATTGTCCTTCAATATCATTATCCATTCCTACAACAAATGTAGAAATTCAAATAAAAATGCCTCTTGAAGATCAGTAAATATGTACCTCTCCAAATATTTGCACAGTGCATACTTAGGGTTTCTATTGTCTTTCTACGCAAACTCAAGCTCTTTTATTGTCAACCATCATTCAATCTCTTGTTTAGTGGGATTTCATGGTTCTAACATCCCCTTATAATACTTCATTCTCTTCACTATTATTCTCAGCAAGTCCCTTCCAATATGTTCTTATAGGTTCCAATCAATAATGGAACCATTTGTTGGATGTATGGGCTGACCCAGGTTCTACTTTAGGTTTGCAACAAAAATCTGCAAACCATCAACCCTTATGGAGGAAAGAAGGAAACACTGCACACATAGTGCACAATGTAGTCTCACCCTAGATGGATTATGGGTGAATGAAAGACCTAGATGTCTGCAATATTAGAAGGGAGATTGTGGATAGGATGATGAACATTATTTCTACTTCACCATACATAATATCTATTATTCTAATACAACATTAAATCCAGATCTACTATTCTGCAATCAGATTCATTCATTAAGATTCAATATGTAGTAAATATTTATTGGATGTTTCATTTTACTACTTAACAGATTCATTCATTCATTTATCATAAGTAAATAATGCAAGAAATAAGGAAACCATTGCAAACAGAGACACAAATTTATGATGGTTCACCCCCACGGGCTACGTCCACAAAGATCTGGTGTTCATCACTCTTTTATTATTCTTCATCAAGTTCATAACATTGCATGCATTACAGTGAGAAAGTGAGGCTGACAATATCTCACCAAGCCCCACAACTTGCAACCTTACCTTGAGTTATAATGTATTTCTCTGTCTCCCAAAAATTGACTCTAAGATCATCTCCAAAACTAGGTCCACAAATAGATCACTCAAGCATTGATAATAAAAACTAGCAAATCCCAACTATCAACTAACAAATATATATCCTCAGATCTCACAATACATATTTATACTACAAAAAGGGTAAAATACCCATTACAACAATGACCAAAACCCTAACCCATTAACCCTAAGTGGATTAGGTTTCTCCACTTTCTAACTCTTCTGTGCGCCACTGGTCCAAGATCCACATTCTTCTTCCTTCCTATTTTAACTTGGGTCTACACCCCTGCCTCTCCTCTCTAATTTCCCTATTCCATCGTCGAATTTTTCCTCTTCTGGGTAATAAAGTTGGTTTCCCATCTGTTCAATGACCTAGTTTTCCTATTGGATTGTTTGAATGATTATTTGCACCGAATTATTTATGCTTTTCTTGAAAGATAATTGCATGTCTGGTTTGAGTTTGAAATACTTGTCATCATGTTTGCCACTAATTGAACAAGAAACAAGCCCACCAAGCCTTTCATGTGCATAGGAGACATCTAGGTCCGCCAATTCCTTTGTATGCATAGTAAGAAACCATGAGAAAAAATGAATCAGTTAGAGCAGTCCATTTCGAGCTTGAAATATAAGCAAACAAATGGGTTCAATTTTCATCCGTCATATCAAGAAAGTATTAATTCACAACCATCAGATCTCATTGGAGAGAGATCGACGTTGGGGAGGCATTGTAGGGATCGAGAATCAAATTAAATTTTCTTCAAGTTGTGATCCCACAATCGCTTAGGATTGTGGATCTTTCTAGATCAACAGATCAACGATGCATATCGATCCCTCTATGAACGAGCATCTTCACATTGCGGGGATTGAGAAGCAAATTAAAGTTTCTGCAAGTTGTGAGCCTACAATCTATCAGGATCATGGATCTTGGTAGATCAACATATCAATGGTGCATATCGATCTCGCTATGAATGAGCATCTTCTCATTTTGGGGATCGAGAAGCAAATTAAGTTTTATGCAAGTTGTGATCCCGCAATCTCTCAGGATCGTTGATCTTCAAGAAATTGTTACGTGTTAGGCGATCTCGTACTCCGAGAGGAAACAAGCATAATTTGAGTTAGTAAAGGACTCCCGAAGGCCCAAAGCCCAGAGTTCGTTTGGACCGTCCATCAACGAGGACACACGATGCCGGATGTTTCACTTCGGAGACTTAGCACTCCGGAAGGTTTTCAGAGTGAAGCACTAGACCAAGAATTACCCAAAGTTCCAAAGTGAATCTCAACCATCTAAATCAAGTGGCCACATGGAAGTAGATCTATCACTTCAGAGATACGATACTTCAAAGGATTGTAAGAAATATGCATTGAAAAGGCCCGAAGACCGAACTTCTGAAGTAATTGTGGACCGTTGATCTCAAATAAACAAGAATCGTTGATCTTTGCAACAAGAAAGAAATGAATATAACCCAAAAGCCTGAAGTCCTGAAGTCCTAAGAGCCTACCATGTCAACTAGGTCCATACTATTCTGAGATATTTCCAAGAACAACATTTATAAAATCTTGAAGCTCGAAGTCTCGGAGACACATGACACTCATTCGCCTAAGACACATGGAACTCATACGTCAGGACACATGGCAGAAAGATATAACTTTAGCAGGGGTGCTAAAGTAGCAGGGTGACCCAGATCACAGATTGCAACAAGATCGATGGCCACACTTCGTTGCGGGGGCAAAAAATGCCTGAACGTTAAAATCCTTGAGCGGTCCTACAATTGAAACCATGGTATATCTTATGAGGTATGTGGAAGTTGGTGGTGGATTGTGAGAGTTGGAGTAGTGTGGATCCAAATCACCCTCGACAAATTCTGCAATCACGTTCTTATATGACATTAGGTCACCACGTCACTTCGAGAAATTTTTACGCTGCACATCCAGTTTTCTTCAGTGGCCTCCAATAGTGCATTTTCATGCCATGATCAATGCATAACTCAACCCTATCACTTTGAATTAGTTTCTACAACAATCTCAGTTCATTCCAACACTCTCATCAGTCTAGTTTCATTGTTAGTGCTAGTTTTCAATTATTCAGTTCAAGACTCTATTTAGTTTAAAGCATAATAAGTGGTCTTCTATGTGTGATAAGAACCACTCTGTTTTATTAAGTCAACTGTGAATTATACATTGTTTTAATCCAACAGTGTTTAATTCAAGTTAATTAGTCATTCTACAATTTTTAACATAGAGTTAAGTCTCAGTGGAAGATGTATTTCAATTGATCTTCATCAAAGGAAGGATCCATGTTAGGTATACTCCTCATTTTCCCTTCACAACAGGTAATAACACTCTCTTATAAGATGGAGTTTGAAACTACTAACAATATAGATGAATACAAATCTCTGGTGTTGGGATTGAGGGCTGCCAAAGACATGTCAATTGGTTGTTTGGCATTTTTTGGTGATTCTGAGTTAATCATCAATCAATTTAAGAACATCCATCAAGCTAAACAACAGAGGCTCAAGAAATACAGAAACAAGGTATGGGACCCGATCGACAATTTCTTTCTAGCATTTAATATATCCTTCATCCCCAAAGAGGAGAATCAAAAGGAATATTATCTGGCCTTGGCTCCCAACACTTTTAGACCTCCCCTTGGTCCAAATATTAAATATCAGGTGGAAATCAGACATAGGACAACCATACCAGACAACATAAATCACTAGAAAGTCTTTAGTAATGATTTAGAGTTGCAGTGGTTTCTACGGACCATTGAAGAATTCTCCAACATCTCAATCAACCAAGAAAGCTAAGAGGGTGAAAATAATGAATTAGAAAATCAGCAAACATCTCATCTTCTAGAGATAGTAGATGGCCATGATATTATGGATTTGAAAACAAATCACATTCCAATAGGACTAGTGCCACTGGAGATGTTGTTTAATAGTAATGATGTTTCCAGAGAAGCTTCCATGAAGAATAGAGAAGAAGAGATAACAAATTGCAATATTGGAACCACTGAGAATCCCAGGATCATCAAGATGTCTAAAGAATTAGTTGAGGAACAAAGGGACATGTATGTAAGTCTCACCAAAATTTTTGATGATACTTTCACTTGGTCATATGAGGATTTAAAGAAATTTGACATTGACATCATCCAACACAAGATACATTTGAAGGTTGTCTCCAAGCCATTCAGATAGAATATTCAAAAATCTAATCCCATGTTGATGTCTATAATCGAGAAATAGATGAAACTAATGTTGGATGCAAACATTATTTTACCATTGAGGTTCTCAAACTGGGTGGCCAAATTGGTACATGTGAGAAATAAATATGGGGAGATACGCTTGTGTGTTGATTTTCGAAATATCAACAAGTGTTCTCTAAAAGACAATTACCCCCTCCCTAAGATGAATCATATTTTACATAGGGTGGTAGGTTCTCACCTGATTTCCTTGTTACATGGATACTCTGGCTATAACCAAATAGTGGCTTGTGAAGAGGAAAAAGAAAAAACAACATTCACCACCCCATGGGGAAAATTCATGTACGACAAGATGCCTTTTGGGATGATGAACACAGGGGACACTTTTCAGAGGGCCATGGACATAGATTTCATGGGGGGAAAAGAAAAATTATGGCTATATATTTGGATGACATCATCATTTTCTCCAAGTCTGATGATGAACATTTGCAGCATCTGGAGCAGGTTTTCCGAAAATGCAGGAGATACATAATATCTTTGAATCCTAGGAAGTCTCACTTTCCCATGCTATAAGGGAAGCTCCTAGGCCACACCATATCAAAAGGAGGTATAAAAATTGATTTGAAGTGAGTCGATGCCATTCAAGAGATCTAAATCCCCAGAAATAAAAAGTCTATCTAATCTTTCATTGACAAGATAAACTTCCTAAGGTTCTTTGTGCCAAATTTTGTACAAATCCTGAAGCCTATCACTAACATGTTGAAGAAATATGCTGTGATAAAATGGATGCTAGAGGAAAAATAATCATTCCAAAGGATCAATCAAGCTTTAGTTGAAGCCCCTGTATTAGGCATCCCTGACTATACCAATGATTTCTTCATTTTTTATTTTTCTTCCTAGGAGACCATTGTTGTTGTACTACTGCAAAAGAATAGAGAAGGTCATGAAAAATCCATATCCTTTTTTAGAAAATCTCTTTGAGATACTGAGCTAAAGTATGATATATTACAAAATTAGGTTTATGCTGGTCAAAGCACTCAATTCCTTTAGGGCATATGTGTTACAGTCTAGAATAACAACCTTTGTTCCTAGCAGCAGTTTCAAAGAGATTATGGTCCAGCCAAACAATGAGGGGAAAAGAGGGAAGTGGATTGTCAAACTATTGGAGTATGACCTGCGCATAAAACCCACCAAGCTGATCAAGGGAAAAGGAGTTGCCAATTTGATATCATAATCAAAATGTAAGGTGCTATAATTACATCAAACCTTCACTCAATCAGATGCTCCCATCATACGACATGGACAAGACAACATGCAGGTATTTGAAAATTACTCCTCTTCACCTTGGTATAGAAACATCATTTATTTTCTGCAGCATCTTGAATTTCCACCAGATCTAACGAAGATGAATGTCAGGTCTCTCAAATTGAAGGCTATCAAATTCTGCATCTCAAACCATAAATTGTATTGGAGGGATCCTACTAGAATCCTGTTAAAATGCCTTGATGAAAATGAAGCCAAACAAGTCACAATGGAAATGCCTAGAGGAGTATGTGGAGGACACCAGCATTGGAAGGGAACAACTCTCAAGATCCTAAGGGAAGGGTACTATTGGCACACCCTTTTCTCTGATATATTTACCATTGTTAGGGCCTGCAATGAATGTCATAAATTTGTAGGAAAACATAAGTTACTATCACTACCCCTAAAACCTATCGCTGCTAGTGGTCCATTTCATAAATGGGGGTTAGACTTCATAGGGGAGATAAATTCACCGTCCAGTGGGTAGAACAAGTGGATTTTCACTTCCATTGAATATTTCACCAAGTGGATCGAGGTTGTGCCCACCAGGAATTCCACTGACAAGGTGATCATGAATTTCCTGGAAACCAATATCTTTTCCAGATTTGGATGCCCCAACAAGATTATAACAGACAGTTCCCAAGCATTCAAGTCCAAATCCATGATTGACTTCTGTGGTAGTCATAACATTTACTTGACACATTCCATGCCCTATTACCCTCAGGGGAATGGTCTGGTAGAGTCATCAAACAAAACTCTCATCAGGATTATCAAGAAAATGTTGACCGAAAATAAGAAATCCTGACACTCTAATCTCAAGTATGCTTTGTGGCAGAAAGAATCAACACCAATAAGTCCTTGGGAACCTCTCCCTTTCATCTTGTCTATGGTGCAGACGTTGTTTTTCCCACCCAGCTTGGTATATGAGTCCTAAAATTGTTGTAGGAATAGATTGAGGAGCCAAATGAAATACAAAGGAGAATCTTTCAGATTATAGAGGTTCAACAATGGAGAGAAGCACTTTATTAGAGGACCGAAGCATACCAAAAAAAGATCAAAACAAACTTTGATAAGAAATCCAAGAAGGAGATCTTTCAATAAGGTGACTTGGTCTTAAGGTGGGATGCCAGAAGGGATGACAAGTCCAAGCACGGTAATTTTTATAACCTCTGGTTTGGCCCTTTTAAGGTGGTTGAGTTTCTGGACAATAACACATTTATCTTGCACAATCTCGGCGATATAGAGATTTTCGGAGGCCCAGTAAATGGGCACTTCCTGAAACACATTTTTGTTTAAGGATGAGGGAAGGTCCCTCTTGTACCATAGATTCTTTCCTTTTGTTTTTTCATTTGATTAGTTAGTTATGTGCTAATAAATACTACATATCCCAACAAAGGCACTGGGGTTTAGTTGTAGTTTCAAGTTTAAATAAAGTCTCCATATCCCAACAAAGGCACTGGGGTTAGCTTTAGTGTTAATTTTCAAATATTCATAGCTATCAAATGAAATAGAGGTAAGAAAAGGGAGGTGGGGGAAATTTATTAAATTCAAAGGCACTGATATGTTGTTCTTAGAACCTCGCAGGGAAGTTCTATCCCTGATTGAAGCCAATGTTGTAACCTAGGTCTGCACCCCTACCTCTCCTCTCATATTTCCCTATGCCTTTGTCGAATTTTTCCTCTTCTAGTTGATAAATTAGGTTTACCATCTATTCAATGATGTGGTTTTCCTATCGGATTGTTTGAATGATTCTTTGCACCGAATTATTTATGTTTTCCTTGAAAGATAATTTCATGTCTGGTTTGAGTTTGAAATACTTGTCATCATGTTTTCCACTAATTGAACATGTAGCAGGCCCACCAAGACTTTTCTATGTGCAGGAGACATCTAGGTCCGCCAATTCCTTTGTATGCATAGTAAGAAACCATGAGCAAAACTGCATCATTCAGAGCAGTCCATTTTGGGCTTGAAATACAAGAAAACAAACAAATTCAATTTTCAGTCATCAGATCAAGAAAATATTAAGTCACGACCATCATATCTCATTGGAGAGAGATTGATGATAGGGAGGCATTGTGGGGACCAGGAAGAAAATTAATTTTTCTGCAAGTTGTGAGCCCGCAATCGCTCAGGATCATGGATCTTTCTATATTAATAGATCAACAGTGCATATTGATCCCACTACGAATGAGAATTCTCACATTGAGGGAATCGAGAAGCAAATTAAAGTTTCTTCGAGTTGTGAGCGCGCAATCGCTCAAGATCATGGATCTTTCTAGATCAATAGATCAATGGTGCATATCGATCCCTCTATGAAGGATAATCTTCACATTGTGGGGATTGGGAAGTAAATTAAAGTTTCTGCAAGTTGTGAGCCCGCAATCGCTCAGGATTGTTGATCTTACAGCAAGGGAAACATGTCAGGCGATCTCGTACTCTGGGAGGAACTAAGAAAAGGATGAGTGATTAAAGGACTCCTGAAGGCCTGAAGCCTAGAGTTCATCTAGACCATCCATCAAGGAGGACACATGGTGGAAGATCTTTCACCTCAAATAATTATCACTTTGGAAGGTTTCCGGAGAAAAGAACTAGAGAAAGAATTACCCAAAGTTACGAAGTGAATCTCGACCATCCAAATCAAGAGGCCGCATGGAGGCAGATATCTCACTTTCGAGATACAACACTATATAGGATTGTAAGAACTATGCATTGAAAAGGCCCAAATCCTGAACTACCGAAGTAATTTTGGACCATTAATCTCAAATCAACAAGAACCATTGATCTTTGCAGCAGGTAAGAAAGAAATATCACCCAGAATCCTGAAGTCCCGAGATCCCACCACGTCAACCGGTCCCATACTAGTCCGAGATATTTCCAAGCACAATATTTAAAAACTCCCGAAGCTCAAAGTCCTATAGACACATGTCACTCATTCACCCGATACAAATGGCACTTATACGTCAGGAAACATGGAAAATAGATAGAAATTTAGTAGGTGTGCTAAAGTAGCAGGGTCATCCAGATCATAGATTGTGACAAGATCGACGACTAGAGTTCATTGTGGGGGTGGAAACTGCCTGAACATTAACATCCTTGAGCAGTCCCACAATTGAAACCATGGTATAGATTATGAGGTACGTGGAAGTTGGTGGTGGATTGCAGGATTCAAAGCAGTTTGGATCCAAACCACCCTCAACAACTTCTGCAATCACGTGCTTATATGACGTCAGATCACAACATCACTCAGGGATATTTTCATGCTGCACATCCAGTTGTCTTCAGTGGCCTCCAATAGTGTGTCTGCACGCCATGATCAATGCAAAACTCAGACCTGTCACTTCGAATTAGTTTATGCCATAGTCTTAGTTCATTCTAGCACTCACATCAGTCTAGTTTCATCACTGGTGCGAGTTTTCAATTATTTAGTTCATGACTGTGTTTAGTTTAAAGCATAATAAGTGGTGTTCTATGTGTGATACGAACCACTCTTTTTTATTAATTCAAGTTTGAAGTATGAATTGTTGTACTCCAACAATGTTTTAGTCAAGTTAATTAGTCGTTCTATAATTGTTAATGTAGAGTTAAGTCTTAGTCCTAGATGGACGAGAGCCTCTGCAACTCTGATAAATATGCAGTTTCTATATGTCTTGAGGGTTCGATTTTTGGGAAAGTATATAAAGACATCAAACTAGTTGGACCCGTTCTATGCATGGATTAAATCTCTTTACATGGTTAATATACTCTTGATGAAAGTGTTTCATTCAAATCTTCATGTGTTTTTATCTTATCTTGAATGCAATTTTGATTTGTGCAAAGTACATTTCATTTCCCTCAGCTATTGTATAACTTGTCTTTATTGATATGAAACCTATGAAAATAGCTAATGCTTGGTGAATATTTGTTTTTATTGCAACCCGTGGGAGAAATTGTGTTTTTGATACATGTTTAATGTCTTGAAATGATATTTTAAGTATTGAACTTCTTGCAGCGAATTATTCATTGAGTAATTTGTTGTTTCCATTTGTATTCTATTATTTCACTTGTCTTTCATTAGTGTGCCACCATCCAAGGAGGACCTTGTTACACAACGAAGAATCCTTGATGGTTTTCTTGCTTGTTAGAACAATTTTCTAATTGTTTTCTTTCATACCTCATTGCCTTGAGTGCATGCTTTGTTTGTAACCCTTTTTCTTCATCTCTTTTTCATTTGCATAGGACTCTTTCTCCAAATTGAAAGTAGTGGAGCATTGAAGGTTTTGCATTTACTTTCTGTATACATCATAATCAAACAAATAATATAAATTCATTCTTTCTTTTGGGTAGTGAAACTAGCTTGGATTTGAAGTAGCGGAATTGCATGTTTTTTGGCATTTTGGGACATTGTGCATTTGGAATGATGAATGTTTTCTCCTTCTCATAGCATAGATTTCATCGAAATTAAAAGATTGCATATTCATATCTTTGCATAACTTTAGAGTCGGTCAAAACACCATATTGTCCATGCCAGTTTCCTTTTGAGTAACAACAACCTTAAAACATCAAGCGCTAAACTAAAATTGATTAGACATTTTTACATTTTCTGGTAGGAAACCTACATTAGATTAGTTGTAGGAATTTTGAATAGGTGTGAAAGATAACTTTCCAAATTTGCAAAAAAACATAGGATCTTGTGTTAGGGAGTGGTGAAATCCAATTGCTACATTTTGTCTTGGGAAGCCCTTCTCACACAAGGGTCAAACCTGAGGTCGTATTGAGACTAGTAGAGTTACTCACCATGCTTTGTTGGTCTTGGTGTAGATATTGTGCATATTATGGGGGTCGCTTGAAGGTATACCCACAATGATGAGTGGAAGCCTTTCAAATTGATTTCGGGCTAGATACCCTGCCCTTGCACGTGGATCATACTGTCAACTGTTTCCCCAGGCATCATTGTTGTAGTTGGTAACCTTAGTGGCCTATATATTTAGGGTCTTTACACAAGGTGACTATGGAGGGGAATGTCTTCACGGTACATGGAATCGACGTTGGCAAAACTCACTTGGGCTCCTTGGAGGGTATACCCACATTTATGTGTGGGAGCTTGCACCAAGGCGTAAGTCCGTTAAGAAGGTTATCAATGTAAATTTTCTACCCTCTCTATCTCAGCCCCTTCTTACTTTGTTCTCACAACGTTGGATTTCATCACCAACTAGTGTGCTCATTGTGAGAAGGTTTTTGTTTTCTTGTTTTCTTACTAGATTTTTAGTGTGTGTTGTTTGTTCTCCCTAGCAGAATCTAGGTTGGATCTTTATTTTTTATGGCGTCAATTCCTGGAATGACCAATGAAGGAACCCCTTTTCCAGGGGAAACCTTTGCTTTTCTTTCTTACAGAAACATTGGTCCTCCTTACATCATTACTTTGAGCCTTCTAGGTCTCACAATTGGGTTACCAATATGGTGTTTTTCCACTCCAGTGATCTTGAATGCAGGTGCTTCAGATGTAAGCACACCACCCACACATCAACCTCATGTCGACCTTTCTCCTTCTTCATCCATTAGGTCTCCTTCCATTTCTCCTTCTTCACCTAGTGAAAGCTATAAAGTGAGTATCCGATTTTATAAGAATAAGAAGAAACAAAAATAAAAGAAGAAGAACTAGAAAGGGACCAAGCCTCCAACTACATCAGATGTTGGATCCAAGATACCAACTACTATTAATAGTACTAGGAGTGTTGATGAGGTTGATAAGAATAAAATGAAGAATATGAAACCCAAATTCCCTTGCAGTCTTTGTAAGGGTGACCACTTTTTGAGGGATTTCCCTGGTCTTCCCAAGGTCTTAGAAATGTGGTCTTCCACATCATCGGCCCCTGATGTACATGTTGGTGATGCCCCGTCAACTAGTGATGTTAAGGTTGGAAAGAGGAAGACAATTGTCAAATTTCTTGTATGTTATGCGAAGGTAATCTTTATTCTCACCTTTTTCCTCATATGGATGAGGCTTATTATATTTTGGTAAAGATTCAACTCCTAACTCATTATCATAAGATTTCCCACAACCCTTCATTAGTTGATGGAATGGTCAATCTGGTTCCATCCCTGGTCATTCTGGTTGATCAGGTGGTCAATCTAGTTTCATCCTCGGTTGAACCTCTAACCAAAGTATCTGATCTAGTACTATCGTCAATCAACCCCACTCTTCATCTAAAGAGTGAAAACCAAGTGGTCAATCCAGTTCTGCCATCATTCAATCCCACTCCTCCCTTGAGGAGTGCCAAAGTGGTTTCTCTGGTTACATCATCGGTCAATCCAACTCCTCCTCTAAAGAGTGCCAAAGTGGTCACTCTGGTTACATCATCAGTCAATCCCACTCTTCATCTACAGAGTGAACCGAAAGTGATTGATCGAGTCCCTTCATCGGTCAGTCCCACCCTTCATCCGAAGAGTGCCAAAGTGGTTTATTCAGTCCCTTCATCGGTCAGTCTGGTTGATCATGTCGTCAATCTGGTCACATCCTTAGTTGAACTAGTTGACAAAGTGGTTGATCTGATCCCATCTTTGGTCAATCCCTCTCTCCCGTTAGAGAGTGCAACCCAATCGGTCGATCCTTTTCCACCTTTCGACCCCATTCTCTCCTTGGAGAATGAAACCCAAGTGGTCGATTTGATGTCGTTATCAATCGATCCTACTCTCTCGCTAGAGAGTAAACCCGATACTGCCCAAGTTTTTCTCGTTGATATAGAATATACCATGCTAGGGGGAATTCCTCCTTCTCCTGCGAAACCCCCTCCAGGTAATGAGGCCATCCTTTTCGATTAGGGTGTGCTAACTAGACCCCGTCTTCCCTCTCACATTCCTTTCAAGATTACAGTACAGGTTTGTGGTCGGGACGTTCCTCATGCACTGATAGATGAAGGTTCATCCGTTAGTATTTTGTCCTCTATTTCTTGGTAAGATTTGGGTTATCCTCAGCTTGTGCTAGTTACCTAAGCTTTGTTCACTTTTAATAGAAGAACCAGTCACCGTTTAGGATTCCTTCCTCAGTTTCCTATAACTTTGGGAGGGATAACTATATTTATTGATGTTATGGTAGTCCAGGACCCCTTGGATTTTGATTTACTCCTTGGGCGAGATTATGTCTATGCCATGAAAGCTATTGTGTCCACTCTCTTTCATGTGATATCTTTCCCTCATGATGGAAGAATGGTGAATATTGATCAAATTTTTTTTGTTGGCCCTGAATTGACCATCAACCCAATGACCTCCTTAAACGGTTCTTATATGCAGTCGGTATCACGCCTACCATGGGTCAATTATGTGGCGTTGTCTCCCATGACTTCAACTTCCGATGATTTAGATTCGGTAGTTGACATGGTGATATTTTAGGTAGGGATATTGGAGCCTAATCTTCTTACCCCTATCGTGGCCCTCGACATGTGTTCCTTCCACAAAATTGTTCTTCCATCCAATGAATATCTCTTGGAAGCCATGACCAAGTTTTGTCCCTTGACATGGCATCCTTCCAGAGCGTTATCCTCTTGGAATCCATGATCAAGAAGAGTCCACGAGCATAGTTTCACTTCTCTATGGAAATCTCATTAAAAAATGAAACAAAATTCACGAGAATAGTTTCTCTTATCTGTGGAAATATCGTTAAAAAATGAAACAGAAGTTAAGAGCATAGTTTCTCTTCTTTTTGGCTAGATTTTTAAAAAATGAAACAAAGACTACGAGCATAGTTTTTCTTCTCTGTAGCAAGCTTGTTAAAAAATGAAATAGAACTCTAGGGATTGAACCTGGATCCTTGAGCATAGTTCTTTTACCATGTCAAGATCGTTAAAAAATAAAACAGTCACCTCTCATGTCGAGTCAAATATTTCGTTAGGTCTCATATTTGAACCTTCATTTCATCCACCTGTATTCTTTTTCTCCATCTAGTACAAAAATTAGTGACAACCTCAAAATCAGTGAATGAATTGAAGATTTGGGGGCATGTCTCTAGCCTTTGATTATCACTCTGGAGTCAAGCCACTATCTTTTCAAGATGGGGGTAAAGTAACAAGCATCCATGGGTATCCCTACCTTTGGAAATTACATTGGGAATTTACAAGCTTAGTTTAATTTTGTTTCAAGCTTGTCTAAAATGAAACCAATATCGAGCTTAGTCTTTGTTCTTTATCGTGCTCGCAAAAACATGAGAATGTAACCGAGTATACTTTTATCACTTTTTCGGACTTGTAAAATTTATACAAAAAAGGACCCCCCTAAAGTCATCTTTAAGCTCTTTTAGGACTCTCTAAACATGAAAATATTGCCAAGTGATCTTGCTTCCTTTCCCACCTGTTAAAAGGTTTGAAAGGGCATCTTTTGAGTGATAATTTATCTCCTTTTCGGCCTCATGAGACTAGAATTATGAAAAAGGACAACACTGGAGTCATCTTTAAGTTATTTTCTGACTCTCTAAACATGGAAAATCACCAAGTTCACCTTCTTTGGACTCGTTAAACGATCATACATTGAAGGGAATATACGGGACTGAACCCTTACTTCTTCCAGTTCATTAAATAAAGGAAGAGGGACTTACCGAAGGTGATTTATATTGATCATGTGTTACCCTCCTCGAGCTTGTTAAATTAAAAAGAGGTATTCGTCTATCTGGATGGGGGAAAAAATTGAAGGAAGGAGGCCAAGAAGTTTTGGAAAACATTACAAGTCACTCGTATGGTCTCCCTTGAACATGGGACTTTGTCTTTCCATACATTTTAATCCGCTGAACCTCTGTACTAAACCAATCATTTTATTTTTCTTACTCCTTTGGGTCACTCGACAAAATTCACAGTATCCAATACGTCATCATGTTTTGGTCCATGTCATGTTTCTCCTGTTGTGCCTCAGTGTTCAAGGGAAGTATCTACCTAGAGAGTCAGCCATCACAAATTTCTTGTTTCAATACTTGTGTCAATCCATGTTCACTTGATCCACCAATTTACATCTCTGTGTCAGTTTAGTGTCGTTTATGGGGGATACATCAAGGCCCTCCTACGACTATTATGTTCTTTTCGGCTTCAACACAATATCTAGGAACTAGACTTAGAAACACGTTAGTACCTTGGGACCTACATGCCTCAATGGAAGGCCTCCTCACTTCTGACAATGGGTTTACATCATTGAACCCTAATTTGATGATTCCATGTATGTTTGACTTCATATCATCTATTCAAATTCACTGGAATGTACTAGGGTACCTTGGGAATCATTGACATCAATGGTGATTTCCCTCGTGCTTGTTAACAGTTTACCTCATTGAGAGGTAATCAAGTGGTTTCTAACATGTTCAACATCAGGACATCTATTCACATGGTTATATTCGTATTGCATCAAGATCGGTAAGAAGACCCTGCATTGAGTGATCACTTTGATGTATACTTTTCCCATGTTGCGATGGAGTTTCTTTTGAAGATTTACACATATATTGTTACATAGATCCACTTTGTATTAGTCTGTGGCTATGTCTTGTTGTATCGTAGATCCACTATGTATTTTTCATGGCTATGATCAGTTCATATCATGGAAGTATAGATTCACATTGTATCTTTGGTGGCTAAACCTTTTTGTTAATACAATTATGGATCCATAGTGTATCTTATGGCAGCCATACCTTGCAAGTCTTCATCATTCAAGCATAGGTATGCCTGCCTTGGGTTTGAAACATGTCATAATTTTTGTTGATGGTTGTGTGCAACTTCTACTAGGTTCTCTGCATCCATACCCTTGCTCGAAAAAGTATACAAATTACTTCAGTCATCAGTTTCCATCTTCTGACTTCCCACTTTGGGGGGAAATCTGTTACACATCAAAATTATTCACTTCAATGATGACCCATTGTCGTCATTGCTAGTCTCGCAAGTGTCACATTTTTGGTTGCAAGTGTCGCAAACATCATACTGCCATATTCTCTATGTCATGTCTCTAACGACATCATAAGGACACTTAAGACACCTTCAAAGACTCATTTAAGAAGGAGAAATCATCTGATGAGGAGTACAAAGATTTTTCCATTGATAAAACCACTTAAAAATGAAGCTTGAGGAGAAATGCTCCCCTACCCACAGTCAGGGAGTGCTAGCGCTCCCTAGCCTCCTTTGGGGGAGCGTTGTGGCACTCTGTGACCCCTTCTGTGGGAGCTCTAGGATTTTATAATAGAATTTTAGGTAGCACTTTTTGGCCCTTGGTTATGGAAGGGAGCAAAGATCAAGGAAGAAAAAGGATAATATGAACTTCGCGGAAGACACAGTGACTGTTACTGGGTTGAAGTGAGTAAACGAGTAGAAAATATGGAGGGAAGCAATTCGTTGGACAAGGAGACTGAGGATAACAGATCAACAAGGAAGAAGGATTGTGGACAACTCAGCAAGTGGAAAAATCCATTGTTAGATGCTTTGGAGCACCGAGCAAGAAGGAGGGAAAGATAGGCTGGCGAATCCCTGAAAACACGGGTCAAGTTGACCTAGGGTTTTAGACACCTAGGGTTTTGGTATCTAGGGTTTTGGAAACCTAGGTCTCAACCTAAGGATGTCGGTAAGTGATTGTAATGTAATAAGAACCTATATGAGGGAAGAGGGTTGGTTCAGGTTCGCGTTACTCGATCTAGTTGTTGTTTTGTTGTGAGATATTATTATTGTGTGAGAGAGAAGTTCTAAGTGTGAGAGCCTTTTGGTATTGTAAGATCTTCAGTTGGGTGAGAAGATCAACCCTACAGCTGGGTTCACAGGGAGGGGAGAGAAAGGAAGGAGAATAAATAATATATGCTAGCTAAGAGCGCAGACAAGAACTCTATACATATCCCTGGAGAGAGGGTGAACCACGCATATTTTATGTTGTGTGTGATTGGTATTCTGTCTCTGTCATTGATATATTGTGATTGAATTATTGTTTATTTATGATAAGTAGAAGTGCAGAGCAGATCCTAGCTGATAAGTGATATATGAATGTTGTGTTGTTCTTATATTAGATCCACTTGATATTCCCCTTGGTTATAGACATCTGTGTCTTACAACCCCCTCATAACTGCTTCAGGTGAGACTGCATCTACTTCACAGGTGTTTCCAAAAGGGCCAGTAGTTAGGGCTTGTTGGTGTGCTCTTGGATCTGAACCCTGGGTATGCCCTTGTGCCAACAAATGGTTCTGTTGCTAGGACTTGAAACTATGATTGCTGGGACCTGAGAAAGAAGAATCTTCGTGCAAAGATTCATCCTGAAATTGTAAGATCTTTGTGCGTAGATCTGTGCCCTAGAGCACAGAATTCTACTTGATTTATAAATCTCTGTGCTAAGAGAAAGAAGCCTGATATGAAGAAAAGAGGTCGGATCTGAAGAAAATAAGCAAGATCTGAAAGATTTGTGCTCTAAGAAAGGAAAAATAGAGAATTTTTTATTAAAAGAGGTAAGATCTGCAAGCTCTGTGCTCTGATAAAGGTAAGAATAGTTAAAAGTTTTAGATCTGGAAGCTTTGTGCTATGTAGAAGTAAGATACATGGAATTTTTTGTTTCTAGAGTATGGATCTAGGTATGTTTAATAGAGTTTGTCCTAGTTTGAAAACTAGGGTATTAATAGATGAAAGAAGATTTGATATGACTAGATCTGAATAGAATAGTGAAAGATTTTCTATACCTATGCATAGAAATAATGTTTGGACTAAGAAATGGATGCAGGATCCTAGAAATAATTTATTGCAGGTTAGGTCCTATGATCCTAGCGCGCAGTACAGGAGAATTTGGGGATCATTTAAAAGAAAGAGAGGATTAAACCTCTGTTATAGCTACAAAAAACCTGGACATCTTGCTAAGGCATGCCCTAGGAGAAGACCTGGTTGTCTTTGTTGCAAATCTATGAACCATGAAGTGTTGGATTTCCCTAGAATGATTGTTAATATTGAAAGTACGAACATAACACAAGAAAACCCTAAGGCAGATCCAAAAACTAAGTCTATAGCAGAACCCCAAAAAGAATCAAAGAAGGTATTGCTACAGATTAAAGAAACCTTGAGTGACCACCGACATGTTACATTATCATAGATATTTAAAGACAAGGAATGCCTTGAAGAAAGAATAGGATACTTCAACATTGACTGTTTTCTTGATGAGGAAACATAGGTGAATATCATGACAGAGAGAACTTGGGAAGCTATATGAAGGCCTGTTATGATTCCTTCATTAGGCAAAATAGGGGTATTCATAGGAAAATTGGTAAAACTATGTGGAAATATCACTAAGATATCTATGAATGCCAATGGAACTTCGACATATGAAGATTTTGAGATTATTCAATTTATTGAGGACTACGCCCCATTTACCATGTTACTAGGGAAACCTTGGATTGAAACAAATCAATCCAGATGAAAAGAAGAAGAAAAAGTTTTGGAGCAGAAGAGACAATAGTTAAAAGATTTCATGACTAGAAGGATCACATACTTTATTGAAGAACATGAGAATAGGTTGAAGCTACTTAACACTAGAGACCTAGATGTCGAAGCTACAAGAACATTAGAAGACTCGTAGAAGACTAAGGTACCTATCTCGGATAAAGAAGAGGTGTTAATCCTGAATGCTAGGAAAGAATCTCAACAATGCGAAGTGACTATGACCAAAGAAGATAAGAATCATAATGGAAAAAGGACTACCGAGATGAAGCTCACTGGGAGGAAGGATAGAAATCGAAGTAAGAAGAGAGCTAAGTTTGAAAATTTATAGAAGGTTCCAGACAGAACTTCACAGATAAACAATTTGCAGAATGGGATATTCACCAATATATCAGAATAACGACATATGGCACTTCACCATGGTGAGGCAATATAGCCATTGGGATCAATATATCCGTTCGATTGTTGCTCTGAATAGGTCGGAAAGCATTTATAGCTCGACACCAGACCGTTAAACCATGCCATAATGGACAGAACAAGAGTTAATGAGGCTTCATACCCCTTACAAGCGAACCATTTCCGAGTTGCCTATTTATCCCCATCACACCATGCATAGAGAACACTTTTTCTAACCAAGCATTTGAGCCCATAGACCAAGTGAATTGCATACAGTTATCATTTCCCTCTTGTTGTTTATTCTAGTGCAGTATCTGAGTTAATTGTGAATCCGATATTATTAATATTGAGCGCGTATGTTCGACAAGATCACCGCAGTTGAAGAATCAATAACAGAAGTACTCCTCAACTTGATGACTGAAAGAGTCATGTCAGAGAGAGGATTTTCTATTGGTCTACAAGAATCATCGATGAGAGGACTATCGGCCTCTCTATCCACTACTCGACTTGGATCATCACGAACCATAGATGAGAAGTGAACCAAGCACAGAGACGATCTCACGAGTGCTAAGTTGATTCTGAGTATTTTACCCGCCTATATACCACCTCTGAGAAGCACAATAAATCGAGAAAGTGTACCCAGAGACTTTGAGTACGAATTGGTCACTGCATACCTCCCAAAGGGGATACGTGCAGTTCGAGCATATCAAGAAAAGATAGCAGTGTTGAATTTTAGCAACTTCAACCTCGGGGACAGGAAGGTCTACAACATGCTCACCCCACATATGTATCTGACCAGGACAAAAGGAAATAATTCAAATATCGTCCCTCAGTTATGGAACGATAACCTCACGTAGTCCACACTGCTCAACGTCATGAATATTCCTCACTTCATAACACACCAAGAAGTGAATGCATGCATCAAGTTGCTGCTGTCTTGTTACCATGGCAGATACTTGTGGTTAAACCATTGTATCACAGTGGATCTGACATTGATCAATCAGATCACAGGGATGAGTATGCAAGGCCCTGACCCACAATATTTTTATCCTGGAAAAACCATGGATCACGCTTTATCTCAAAGGATAAAAGACACCTACGATAATGTCGAGAAAGGTACGCAAGGCTAGAAGGTAGCTTCTATCCAAAGTGGCGTAGTGCACCTAGCCTATCAATTGATTGTAGGAAAGTTAGTCTGCAAGAACTGACCCACCCAAGTGATTGGTTTTGTAGTCGACCTTGCAGGAAAGTGTGCAAAGGGCCTACAAATGAATTGGGCAAAGTACCTCGTGAACTAGTTGGAACTGGACTGCAGGGAAGCGCAATATAAACGATATGATTTCCACTTTAGTTGGCTTCTAATCCTGATTTCTTTCATTGCATGGGAGATGCCGAAAGGTGAAACCTTCCCGGATATCGATCCCTTTGAACCTCTGGCCGCAAAGTTCAGTACACTGTGGTATTCCAGTGACATGAAAGAGAAATGGCAGTCAAATTCTGTATTCCACACATATTACAATCAACTGAAGTTAGCTATCCAGTCCAAGCCTCGCATCACGCCAAATACTCTCCACAGGTTTCAACCTTTAATGAAATTTAATGTGGACTCCCATTTCATTTATATTATAGCATGCACTAACGAGCACAAGAAACAACTTCAATATTACTACAAGTTGACAGAGGAGGACTTAGAAGAAATCACCAAGGACTAGTCGACGAACCTCCTCATTCCAGTAGACCTTGAGGAGATATCTGATTTGGACAGTCCAAAAATTGCGTCGGAGACACCCAGACCTAGCAAGATAAAGAAGACCGAAGAGGTCCATGATTTAGAGAGAGCATCCGTGAATACCACTTCCATATCAACAGAGAAAGGAGGAGATGGCAGAGAGATAGATGACGTAGAAGTTGAATAGAAGAAAGGTGAGGTTACACTACCTAGAGACGAGAAGGATCCCTCAAAGAAAATGAAGGTTTCCCTACCGAAACCTTCTTCCCAGAAGAAAGTGAAAGAAACCATGACCAAAATTCAGACCATCCTCACCTTCGACGACTTCAATTTCATCATAAAATCCATGAATGATGCTTCGTTGGAGATAGCATAGAAGAAAGAAGCTAAGCAGGAGGAGGTGTTCCACTGGATTAAGGAGGAGCTACAAGAAGTGCATTAGGAACTACAATCTAGCCGCGCAATATCCATTGCACCTCTATTAGTAGGAACATAAGAACTAGGAAATGATCCATCTCAACACCACCCCATCGCTAATATAGTCGAAGCTCACCTTCGACAAGCTCAGGAAGAAACAACACAAGCTACCTAGGCTTTGGCACAAGTACAGGGAGACCTTATAGAACAATGCAGCATTGCAGAACATGAAAAGATTGCTCTGCAAATGAAGTGGGATGAAGAAAAAGCACAACTGCAACAAAGAAAGGAACAATTGATCACAGAGAAACTCAAAGTAAAGGAAATGGTTCACATAGTACTTCTCTCTATGATAGTCGTATAAGTAAAGAATGAAGAGCGAGTTCCACAACAAGTGGCTCAACTTGAATAAGTAATCCAACAGCTCCAACAAAGCATAACAGACTTGGAGCTCCGCATTGTGCCCGTGACCCCTCAAGATGTGAGTGACCAAAGGGAAGCAACTGCGTGTAGCACAGTTGACAGACTAAAAGCTTTTTCCTTGGAGTGTAATCAGTTGCATAACCGCAATGCCCAAACATATGAGAACCTCATTGAGAATCCAAAGTTATAGGCATTAGAGTCGCAACTCAAGGAATCAAAGAAACACATAGACATAGTACAGGTGTAGCTGAAGGCCTTGTTGGCCCTGGAAAGAATGAAGCGGTCTCAGGAGAAACACACCACCCAGCAGCAGATCCATACGATTCAAAGAAGAGTGATGGAAGTTACTCAACAACTTCAACCAGTGCAAGATAAGGCGTGCCAACTATTCATAGAGGTTGAAATCCGAGGAGCGGAGCTAGAATAGGTTGTCATCACTATAGAACAATGCCTAGAAGGGCCCGTGAATGATGCAGTGATCCATGATTTCACCAAGAAAGAGGTTGTCGCACAGCAGCGGGTCAAAGCATCTCGAGCCAAGCTCGAGGCGTTATTCACAACTAGTTAGATCAGAGTGACTCTAGACGAGTCACAGGTGAGTGTTGGGGGGTTGTTGGCCCTTGACCAAGTTTTGGGAGATTCTTGGTCATATTGACCTATTTTGGGACTTCGAAATCCTGTCGAAGGAGGAGCACAAGACGAAGCATAGATCACGGGATCTCGACCTACTTTTTGGTACTTTTTAGGTTTTGGGGAATATGTAATGAGAATGGGATGTCGGCCCATGGTTTTACCCATGTTTAGGCCTATTTTATATGTATAAATAGAAGGATGGGAAATTTAAGAAGAAGAGTCGAATAGTGCATCTATGTGATGTGAATGTATGCTAAGTACAAGTAGAGTTTGTAAGTTCTTTGTGCATGACTGTAAGAGACTTGCAGAGCTAAGTGCAGGTCCTTGTAACAAATTGTGGAAGGTTGAGTGTTGTAATGCAAGGAATAAGGACCTAGTGAGTTGTACAACTCTTCTGTCTTATGTAGAGTAGGGTTTTGATGGCTCTGTGCTTGTAACCAATTGATTGGAGATAATAAAGAACAAGAGTTGGTGGATGTAGCCCCAGGGTGGGGGTGAACCACATAAACATTGTGTTGTATTGCTTTGTGCTTGTCTGGATGTGTTTATATCTTCTTTTGATAAGTGATTAGAGATTATTAGATAGATATTCTTATGCTTAGTGCTAATGATGTATACGAATGTTAGATCTGATCTATATGAATGTGGTGAGTGCTTGATCTGCTAGATCTAACCTATCTATTGATGCTAAGTGCTAGTGCTCCCTACCTTTCTTTGGGGGAGCATTGCAATGCTCTGTGAAAATGTTTGAGGGAGCGTTGGGCTATTTGATTGTTAAGGAAAATGGAAAAATCCCCCTCATCTCTGGAGTTAGTTGGACTTGAATCTGAGATGAAGGCTAAATCTTAGGGAGGATCCACAACTGATGGATAAAGATCCTCAACCTATCCCAAGAATATCTAAGGTGGTTGGGTCTCTCCAAGATTATATAAGGAGGACTTCTCATGGTGAAAATCATATGGAGTTTAGAGGCATCAAACTTATGATCTCATAAGGGAGATTTATCAGTGAAAGTTATAGTCATTCTAATCATGGAATGTTTGAGCAAGGTTCTGGACAAAGAGAGCTTGGTGAAGCTGTTGAATCTACATCTATGGTTGTAAGCACTTTGCTTTTTTTTCATTAATATAAATATGTGCTTGGCCTGTTTCCTTTAAGTTTGTGTATGTTTCATGAACTTGTTTCTTTTGAGAGATCTATTATGAAGCTAATCATGGTATACTAGGAAGTATGTTTCGTTGTTGCTGTTGATTGTATTGCAGAAACTTTTGAAGAACCTGGAGATCAAGATAATCCTGGATCGAGCAAGGAAAAATGTTAATAAAGGTATTTACCTTTCTTTCTTCTTCTTCCTTGAATAGTTTATCTTCATTAAAAGGAATGTCAGTGTCCACATTAGCACCTTTCTGTCTTGGTTATAGGGGTCTAGTATCCAAGAGGAAATCCACTTGTACGCAGGGGGATTTTCCTGTAACAGACCCTCATCCATATCATTTTTCCAACCCAGCCATGTTCTTGTATTGGTAAAACCAACCCTCTAACTAACACAAAAAAACAAATTATCAAAAGAATAATCATCCCAAAACTTGAGGTGGCCTAGCTTTTCTCTTTAGCAGCCAGGTGCAAAATTTAGGACCAACACTTCCTTTGACTTTCCTTCTTTCCCTATGTTTCTTTTCCATGTTTTCTGGTGTGCACCTCTTTTCTGGTCCGGTTTCTAACTGCCTTCATTAATTGTTGTGTTTTTCCCCAAAATGGTCTGTGCCAGCAGAAGGAAACCTCTTAGAGAGTGAATAGTTTTGGGATGTTATAAGGAGGCTTGCACAACTAGAGATAATAAAATTTGATGGATCCACCATAGAAGAAGAAGATATAGTATGAAGGAACCCCCTCTTTGAACCACGCCCATTGCACCATTTCAACCAAGAAGAAAGTGTAGAGGTGAGAGAAGTAGATGCATAAATTTTAGATGTAAGAGAAGAAGAAAGTATGAGTGGAGTAGAAGACAAAGCTGGTAAAATGTTTTAGAAAATATCATCGGTACCAGTGTCAATAAGTGGTAGTCACACAGGAACATAAATTTATAGTTTGAATATGGGAAATTAGTATTCGATGATTAGACTTCCAACATTCCATGGGATAGGAAGAGATGATTCCGAGTAGCATTATTTAACTATGAATAAATATGTTCTATGAAGTAGATCATAGACTAAGCATCCAAGGTTGTGTATCTAACCACCTTTATATACAGATCTCTGATGTGGTACATGAAATATAAATCTACTAGGCCAGAGGGGAAGACAAGGTCCCTCACAGAGATAAATACCACTCTACTTAGAGAATTTTAGAAGCTAAAGTTGGAGTCGTATTGTATCATTGAGACCAATTATATTAAGAAAACAATTTAACAAAGTGTGTGGGATATTTATGATCAATGATTTAAAATCCTATTGGATGGACTGACATTTTACATCAAATATTTCCAACATAAATATTCAAGTCCTAATGACATAGCATAAGGTCACAACTTAGTCAAAAGTTGTGGAAATTACAATTCTCTTAGGGTCTACGTCGAGAGGAGGTGATACATTGGCAGGTTTAATGCAAGTATAGTTCTATTGTAGGTTCAATTTCCACCATTGAAGCATTTATTCTCTCTTTTTTCCTAATACCTATCTTACTTGTCAAAAATTATTCCCCATACCTCATGTTATCACTCTGTAAATTTCCTTGGCTACAGAAGAAAATACCAGAGGTAGCCACAAAAATACTTTCATACTGGAGGCTAGCTTCCTGTCAGTTTAGAGAGGTCTCTCTCCTACTACTTCTTCAATCAATACAAGGGCTAGATTTTATGTGGATGAAAATTTTATGAAATGGTTGGTAGGGACGAGAGAAACACCCATTGGGTATGGAGTCATCAATGAGAAATTAATGTTAAATATCACATAACGGGTTATATAAACATCAATATCAGAGGCATGTGTGCAATATGAATTCTAGAATTAATATTTAAAGATGAATAGATGAATAGGGAAAACAAAATAAGGAAAAACAAATCATTGTTACAGTGAATTATGCATCAACTTTTTATACTGAAAATGAGATCTTGCATGAAGGAATAGAAAATGAACCATGAATTCTAACCCATGCAAGATTTATCCACATATACAAGAAAAATAATCAATGAACACAGAGTAAAGTGTACATAACACAAGAAAACTGACTGCAAATAGCCAATAAAAGGAATCTCTAAAATATATAGTCCAAGTACTTTTGTCTGAGATATTTATATTAATATCAGAAAATATTGCAGCACCAATAGTCTCCTTCTTAATCAACTCTCGAACCCTATTACAATCATATTCATGATAATATATAGAATTGCATTTTAATCTAAATCAATCAGGTCAAAATGGTTAAGGTTTCACATTCAATAAAGAGTTACAAACTAACTCCTATCTTTTAGGGTTTAGTTTTTAACTAATTAAATTTGGTGAAAATATGGAAAAATAGGCTGTAAAGATCCCTTCGAATCTCCCAAACTATAACACTTGTGAAAACAATGAGAGGGTTTTTGTAGATGAAACCATAATTAAGAAAAATATATTTCAATTTATTGAGATCAATCACCATATGCTCGCAATCTGATCTTGAGGTTGACTGCAAAAACAATTAACTACATGAAATTTCATAGCAAAATTTCACAACAATTATGGTAATTGTGCCTTTTATCCCAGATGGAAAATTGGGTTTGGCTGATTTTTAGTCAGAAACTTAACAACACTATGCTTCCTCTCCACTAAAAATTTGGGAAAAATAGAGTTTGTTTTTTTAAAGTTATGACGGAAATAAAATTTCGCAACAACTAGGAAACTTACTGCAAAATCTTTGTTTCAACAGTTTCGCAGTAAAAGTTGTTGAAAAATATTTGTTCCTCCTTTTTGATGCTTCAAAAATTCTCTAGAACTAATTCCATTGCTTGGTATCCTATGTGAATTCCCCATTTTAACTATTAGTTTCTTCCCAAAGGAAATTCAATGGTTGGATCATGGTCAAATTGCAATTTAATCAGATTAGGAATTTGGTAATGACAAAAAATTTGTTGATGGTTGATGTGCATCATAGTTTGTAGTAGACTTTGTGGTGATATTAGCCATGATCGGAATGACTTTCAAAAGTTCCCTTTGAGAAAACCTTTCATCCCTGCCAGCTTGGGAAGTCACATTATCATTGAACCTAACCGTATTTTCACGATTGTAAATCGACAGTGGTGCATAAGGAACTTGGTTTAGTTGAGATCTTATTTTTATGTGTTTTGTCGATGCCGCATGGGACTAGGCCTAATAATCAAGGCCCAAAACCTTTTGATAAACAACACAATAAAAACCTTTTCAGTCTGTACATAGAAAAACATTATGCTGCAAAAAATACCATAGCACTACATAATTGACCATCAATATGCAACGTTCTACCAAAACACCATTTTTGCCAAAATTTTGTTGCTGCAAATATCAGTGATAACATGGGCTCTAATGGGGATTCTATCCTCCCTGTGAGTTAGAAAAGAACCCGAAGGTCAGTGCCTTATCCATATCATCTCAAACTCCAAAACTTGTAATGTGATTCCTGCTATGAAACCAAAATGATTGTACAAACTGAAAATCACAACTGCACAGTACAATCTAAAAAATGAATGCTGAAACTGAAACTGAAAAATTGAAGCAAACTGAAAATACATATGTTGAAAGAGATTTTTTCCAAGCAATTTTATTGCAAACTACTCCCTACTCTATCTTGTTGAGACAACTAAAAAATAATGTGACAACGGAGATCCAATGCAACCATGCAATCACTTTCTCGACTGGTTGAACTCCTCGCATGTATTCGATTAGGGGTAAAAGGAAAACCCTACTTAATGGAAGCTAATATAAAAACTTGCAAAAAAATTAAACTTTGACAAAATATGAAAACTTGGGAGTGCTTACTATTGATGATTAAAATCACAATGAAGTTTTGCCTACAAAGTGTTGCTAGAGCCTATTATTATAAAAGCTAAATAATACCAATAGGTGGGACCCCCTTGTAGATTGGAGATTAGGTCTGGTGCTTATTTGATGTTGTGCTAATGTTCGACACTGCTTACATGGTGATATAATATTGGTTTATTGGCAATTGAGAAGGCATGCTCTGTGTTTTGTGCTACTCTAGGCTCAAGTTTTATTTTACAACGACCTATGTTATCATTATTATCACCACTATCTATTATTGGGATATATTACTAGGAGACCTACACAATAAACATGTTAGCAATAACATAGACAAGAAAATTGGAAAAGGGAAAAAGGAAATATAAAAGCAAAGGGAAGAAACTAAAACCATGCTATATACTATACTACATTCATCGATTTTTAATGAGTTGTTGTTGTCCTAGCTATTAAGTTAATAGCTATGCAATTTTTTTGAGTTATATAATTGATATGCATGGTGATTATGTTATGGAATAAGTTGATGTGGATCATGCTATTGGTTATAGTTCGATACATGGTTTAATTAATTGGATTATACAAATGATATGTAATATGGTCAAGTTTGAAATGGAAGGTATGATGTGAGTGGAGCGTTTGACAAGTAATAGATTGCATTTCTAATGCATGGTTTAAATGAATGCTTAATGGATTAATGACTAACATGTACTAATGAATTAATTGATTGTGGGTGGAGGTGATGTGAATTTAATGCATGTCACCCTTACTCCTTCCATTGGCCGCCATCGTAGTCAGGTTATTGTTTAAGCTTGTTGTTGTGGTTATGCTCTGATTTTCAAGCAGGGAGGAACCTCTTGGCCAACTCGCATTTTAAGATGTTTGGATTATAGGTGTGTCATTTTTGGCCATCCATGCATCTACTATGTTTATGAAATGGATATTGGCTCGAATGTATGGGTTGTTCTTTCCTTAACTATTGCAACTGTGTAAAATTGTGATTTTTGGAATGAAGCGTGATGGTTTTCTCTACAATAATGTTGAATTCATAGTGTTATTGGTCATCCTGGGTGTTAGCAGCCATAAGGGCTCTCTGTTATCCTTTTTGGTTTAGTTGGAGGGTTTTTTTTTGGTCTTGGGTAGTTGGTTGTCTTCACGCATTCATATCACCTTACCTAGTCTTTGGATTTTATGGGGTTTTAATGGTTGGAAGCACTTTGTGTCACTGCGTTTTGTTCACTTGGACATTCGGTTGTTGTCACTATAGATTGTCACGCAATGGGTTATATTTCTCTTTCTTGACCCTGTTTTCACTTCAACGTTGTATTCCATTGTCCGGAGAGCCATGAGGGTAATACCCTGTGTGTATAAAATATCACTACCAAGCCGAATTAGAGCTTTGCTTTTCTATTCATAGCCCCTCCTGTCACGGGATTTTCTACCTTGTCCATAGATAAATTGTGGTTCTCTCTGTGTATGCAATGTTGGTATTAGAGGTTTTCACCATTGAAATGAGTTGTCTCTATCTTTCCCTTTTTTGGTCAAAGAGAAAACCATTAACTCTATAGTTCTGACGGTTGATAAAGAAGACCAGGGTGATATGTCAGGTTTAGTATTAGTTATTGTTGATGGGTATTGTCAACAGAATTGATTACAGGCTCTCCTAGTTGATCATGTGACCATCATGTCGGCTTTGGTATCTATTCACTACCTATGTTATTACAATGGATACACACTGCATGGTTAATTAGACAGATCAAATATACAGTCACTCTCCTGGTGTTTTGATAACCTAGTATTTGTTTTAATTGAGTAATTCACAACATCGCTTCATGTCGATGTGTTGGTACGTGTGGTTTCCACAACATGTTAGGTCGGGTTGTTGATTATTACGAAAGTTCAAGTAAATAGCTTAGCATTGAATTGGTTGATTGAAGATTGGGGTTGATACACAATCACTTTCTTTTGCATTAAAGATTATTGGGATGTTAAACACAATATTAGTTACAATGGTTTGATGATGTCGCGCGTAATGCATTTGTATGTGTGGTTTTCATACACCACGAATAAATGGTCACTTTAACTATGATATTGTTAGTGAAATGGTTATGTCAACCAAGATGACTATGGAAATTCCATCCACTATATGAGTTATGGTTATTTGATTGCGTCATCAAGGATGAGCATGAGTCTTACACAACATGGTTTTGATTGAAGTTTGATTAATTTGAGAAATATTGTATTAGATTGATAGCTCGGAACGAAGGGTTGAGTTAATGATACTGTGATTATGTGTTTAGATTTGTCAAATGAAATATTTCATCATGGTGTTTGAGGTATGGCTACCCACTGTGCATGTTATGGATATTTTTGGGTTGCGCACTCAGAGATAGTCACAGAGTTTTAAGCATGACTTTGTTGCAATTCGATTATTTGTATTATGAAGTCAAGCATGTTGTTGTTACCTCATTGTGTTGGATGGATAGATTAACTTTTTGATTATTTAGAGTCGCGTTGAATCAGGCTTGTATAGTCAAAGAATTACACTTGCGTTGATTGAATTATTTTGTGTTTCCTAGAAACATAGCATGAGTTGGAATGGTGGCTATTGTCTATCTGTTTAAAAGATGAGTCAGGGTTTTTGCAACTTAAATATGGATTATTGGGTTGGCTGTCCACTATGTATGTTTAACGAATGTCATGCATTTTAAATGACAAGCCCGATTGCAGTGACAATATAACTTCATTGCAATTTTGAAACACGACTTTTGAGTGTATTTGATGATTGAAGTAATATGTGGCAGTGGTTGATTTTGATGTTTAACAGAGTGGAAATGGTTACTATTATACATTTGAGAATTGTTATAAGATGTAAATTGGATAAATAAGAGGAACAAAAATCCCTTACAGATTGTTGTGGAATGCATATTGTCTTGTTGATGGCACTGTGTTAGCTATTTGACTATGATCAATGAACTAGTTAATACACAATAATTGTTATTGGGCCACAATGATCATTTGGTTGGTGTATCTCCTCATAATAGAATGATTATATGGATTACTTGATTAATTTTATGAACGATACCCTCTCTCATTCCCCACCACTATTTCTCTTTTTGCTAATTACAGCCCCCTCGCCTTCCCACATTCATTTTTCACTCCTTATTCTATAATTGATTACAGTTAAGAAATTTTTTGTGTTGAAGCAGTTGGCAGTAGTAGTGTATTGGTTGAATTACAATGATATTTTATTTGGTTTGCAGTTTATTTTTGTTGTTCTTTAGAAGTAATTGTTTTTTCCCCCCTTCATCATACCATGTTTCACTCAATACAAACCCCTCACATGTCCCAGGACCCTTTATTCACCCCCTTCTCATTGATTAACAGTTAAACAATTTGTATGGATTGGATTGTGTAAGTCTGATACATTGCTGAGCCAAAATATATTTCATATTTTTAAGAGTTGTCATGTATGGTTATTTAAAAAGACTATTTTCTAATCAATCATGCATGCAGGAATGAGTTTTTCAAGCCGAGGTTTCGATGGCCAAGGAAACCAAGGGAGAGGTAACTAGAACATAGGCCCAAGAAGGCCAACGTTCTCCATAAATTTTGATGTTGACTCACAAGAGTTTGGCCAGTTGTTTCAGGCTGGATTTTTCAATTGGATTGGGCAAGGAGTAGTCCAACCCAGGCCTTAAATGCCTCCTTTTGAAGTCCCACAAGCCCTTGGTATCGTTGTGCCTCCTCACATATCATTTCAACCCGAGGTTCCTAGAAATGATGGGTGGAAAGAGATTGTCCACCCAGAAGTCTCCCAACATCCTGGCTGGCCTAATTTATCCCTACCTTCTCCTCCACCCATTAGACACATTTTCCAAGATTCTCCCCACTCACCAGTGCATTCCTCTCATGCTAGAAAAAGGTTGAAAACCAAGGCCCCCCTTTCCCTTGACAAAGGAAAATCCACTGCTGCCCCTTCCTCACCCTCCAGTGGATATGACAAATCTATGTCTTCCCGGATGCATTTGAGGGATGATTTTTCCCACATGATCAACGAGATTAGGCCTAAAGGATCAACGTAGACAAAGGAAAATGATGGAAAATCGAAGGGTGACAACAACAATAAAGAAAAGATTGCATCTTAGAGTGGGAAATATGGATTTTGAGTTTTTTATTTTATCTATTGTTGATGACAGTTTACTTAATGAATTTTTGGACATGTTTTATTTTTGGATATATGAGTAATAATTTTTTTTTTAAATAATTTCAAATATCATGAGCTAAATTGTAAAATGTGAATATGATGATGGGAGCCACAAGGAAGTGTGTTTTTCTTAACTAGCTAGTTATGTTATGATTTTTATGAGCTAAAGAGAGTCATAAGGGGTCCCACCTACTAGGTATTATTTATTTATAACCCTTATTATGATTATTAATTTTCCCCCTTAACTAAAACGTTGGTTGAATATTTAGTTAACTTAACTAATGAGGTGGTTCAACTACCTCAACCAATTCTGATTTTCTTAAAGGAAAAAGGAAAGGGAGGAACAGAGGGAGATAAAAGCAGAAGCATACTAAGGTTTTCTCTTTGAGTTTATGTTGATATAGTTCAGTTTTAATTCATTCATTTATTCATCACAAGCCTAATTCTCTGTTATGATAGTAGGGTATTATTGTAGACAACAATATTCAGGATTGAATTACATCATTCAGGCACTTGTTTTTCAGAGGTTTTGATCTATCTTTGACAATCTGTGTAGACTTGTCTGTTTGTGAATTAGTTTTCATGTCTGACAAAGGCTATTGTACAGAGTCGAGAGGGAAGAAATATGTGGAAAGTTGATCCATCTTTTAGAGTTCGGTTTTGGTTTTCTTCCAGAGGTCCTTTTGTATGTTCCATCGGGGACGTCTAAGTTTGACTTTGGTCCAAAATTTATGTATGATATTTTGTGAAGAAACTGACTCTTTGGTGAATTGGAATGAAATAAAGGATTTCTTTATGTCTCATCTGTCTTGATTATCATCCTGGTGTCTTTACTTTTGTCTTTACATTTATTTCAGCAACTATTATATTAAAAAATTTACATAAAAAGTAAATTTCTAGCAAGCTTTTCTATTAATAAAAGACTAGCCTAACCACTTGTAATCAATACTTGTGAGTTAGGATGCTATTTTTGTTGGCTATAAACATAGGGCGATATTCCCATCTATTTTTCTTTAGCTAAGTAGAATCTGAAAATGCTTGAGTAAGATCATTTCATATCGTTTCCTCAACATTTATTTTGTGACCATACTAGGGAGATATAGGATATCTCTCTGGTTATCTTTTATACTCGATTTTCATCGATACATCCTTATTTTTCCTGATATTGATTCTGTTGTCTCCTTAAATAACACAATCAGTTTTGTTGATTTAGGTGATAGGAATTCATTGAAAAATGCAGTTCTAAATTTTTCAAGGTTCATTTTTTAGAACCTTACGTTTGTAATAAAGTTTTGAAAAAGTCAGATTTGATTTTTATTTTAAAAATTTCAAAACACAGGTTTTGGTGGCTAACTGCCTCTCCAAAAACACTTCTAAGCCACCGAAAGCCTTATCTTTTGGTGGCATAAAACTGAAATTCGGGGCTATTTAGCCAACGAAAGTGCAGTAGCTTGGAAACAGTCAACACTCCCTTTCACGCGTCAGACGCATCGGGTTGATGTTTTATGATTGCAATTAACCACCAAAAAGACAGAAAGAAAGTCGTTTGAAGACTTAGATCTTATCCCGACATGACACATTGAATATTTTTAAACTTATGTTTCATTAAAGAACGTGGTTGTGTACATTCCCATCATTCAAGTTTACCAAATCATGATGACTTCAAATCTTTCATGTTCCTTATAATCTAGGTCTTTTCTTAGTGCATATCTCACTTTTTTCATTTCTGTCATAGCTAAGCCAAAACTCCCTAATTTTTTGCTGAGCGTTCTCCCTCCAAGCTTGAATTTCCAATTGCAGGTGTACAGGAGCATTCCAGAAAATGAAGAAAGAAGGACAAGCTCTGAGAAAGGAACATGATGATATTCACTACCTGGAATCACACCCAAATGTGTTTCAACTCTTCAAGGATGCTGGTTGCTATAATTTTTGTCTAAAATTACAGTGTTTTCACTAATAGGTAGCAGAACGTTTTTCTTTGAATTTTTATAGAAGAAAATCAGTCATTGGTCAAGACGAATTCCAAGTGGATGAAGCCTCATAGTTGAAGTGACATAACTTCCAAGGGCTGGAGAAAACTGGTTCAAAACCACTGTCACAAAAGATGTTGAGATTAGGTCATACCTGAAACCAGAACACAAATGTTTGGTATGGAAGAAAGACATTCCTCTGTCTTTTCTTGAAGAGAAATGGAAATATTTATTGAAATCCATCTTTGTTTATGTAACTTGTGAAGGTAGATACAATAGGGTTATGATCTATCATTTTAAACTCATGAACCATTTCACTGGAAGAAGCCCACTTAATCTACCTTATTACCTCCATAAAATCTTAACTAAGATGGCTCATTAGGTCAAGGCTAAGCCAAACAAGGTTGTAGGCAGGTTATCTCATCATGGTTTGATTAAACTCTTGGTTTATGAGTTGTTGCAAAGAAGGAGCAAGGAATGTAATTACTTCTTATTCTGGAATGATTTCCAGACTGATGTACAACCAGAGGATAAGAAGAGTCCTTCTTCAAAGAAGTCTTCTACTCCCAAAAGGGGAAAGAGGAGGAGGAGAGACATATCTCCAGTTCTAGTTGATCAACCCTCTCCATCTTCTAAGCATAAGAAAACTAAGAAGAAAATAAATTTTAGCAGTGAGACAGAGAAGGCAGAAGAACCTCCAGTGGACAAGGGGATTCTCAATCTCCCCTATATAGACTCGGAGGAGGAAGAGCACTAGGTTGAAACAGGGCATGAAGATACAACTAACATAGGGCATGAATATAAAGTGTATGTAAATCCATTCACAACAAGGTATGAAGATATTCCATCACCTACACCCAAAGAAGAAGAACAACTGGAAGTTGCAGATGCCTCATCTAGTAGAAATGTAAAGAAAAGCAAATCAAAGGAAATCAAGAAACTTAAAAAGAAGTTAGTTCAGAAAGAAGTGCTAGAAAGGGTAATTAAATCCAGATACAAAACTTTGTCAAAGAATTTTGCAGAAAGCAGTTTGGCCTTAGAAACATTGGCACATGAAAGCATAAAGGAAAATAAAAAGAAGAAGAAGATTGCAAAAGACTACAACAACTTATGGAGAGTAGCTATGCACTTGAAGAACAAGGTCATGGATTTAAGGTTGCAAACTATGTCTTCAAGACCCCTGTCTCAACCACATTCTACTCTAGAAACCCTAGAAGAGGTATCCATTCATTACAATGATCCAGAGGCAACCAACAATTCTACAGTCGTTCCCGAACTTGAGCAAGGTGCAGAGGCCTCAGAAGATCGTCCCTAAGGTTTTTTAAAGTTAATCCAAAAGGTATTGTGAAATTTTGTTTAAAACAAAACTTTCGGTGGCTTAGGTGAACATTTCAACTGTTCATTAGCCACCAAAAGCGGAGCTTTTGGTATCTAACTGGCCCAAGTTTTGTCTGTTCTAGCCACCGAAAGCACTGACAGGGTAGAGAGGTATTGTTTTCGCACAAATCCAAGTTTTTATTATCCAAATGCCTCAAGGACAGTCCCAATCGATACATAATAATTAAAGGCATCCTTATCAATAGTCTTTTTTGATTTTGGAGACGCTCAACAAGGTAGAAAGGTTAAATTGGTTACCTATTTTTTGGGAAAACATTGTTTTGTTGCTAACACATGGCAATTTTGAATTGTCTTATATCTCAAGAAGATCTATCAGCCTTAGAAGGCTTATTACACCTGTCGAAGACTTTGAGGGATGTGAAGATCACTTGAGATAACCAGTTGACCTATTTTATAGGATCTCTACCTATTTTTTTGGGTCAGTTACTGTCTGTCTATTTTTAGTAGGTTCGATCTAGTATTTCAAGATCTGGAGAATCTAATGTAAAGGCTATAAATCCACAAACTTTTGACAGACCAGGGGTTCGAATTTGAGTTCTAAACTATATTGCTATTGTGATAAAGACACTTTCTTTAATATATTCATCTTGCAAGCTTCTTTCATTGTTATTGTCAGAGTTTCTTTTCATCTCTGTTTTATGCCTATGAGTTGAAATTATTTCTTTGTCTCTGTTTAATGTCCTATGGTAACTTTCATCTTACCTTTGATTGTTAAGAAAGGATCGTAATCATTCACTACTAGTTTTTTCACCCATCATATATATTGTTTTATGTATGTTCTGGTTAATTGATTAGTTTCTTATCCATTTGATTCACAACATATCTGATAATATCTCTTGAAGGCCTTGTACTGTTTGAATATACCTAGACTGTCTTGAGGATACAATCCAGTAAGTTAGATATTCATATTGATCCAATAATTACCCATCATTGAATGAACCATTGCAAAATTAGTTAAGTTACCAGGCATCTCTGAGATACAACCTAAGAGAGTTTCCAGGAGTGATAACAAATTGGTGTCGTTGTCGGGGAAGAGATTGAAGTTCAAATTTCTTGGGAGACGACACAGAGTTGATCCTTGAGGATAGACAAAGATTAGAAATTACATTGGTTGTAATCATATATTTGGTGACTCCACACGTTCATCCTGGCTCCAAATAAAATTAGTACCAGAGTGAATCCACAAGAACCACCTGCCACACCAATGCCCAACCCAAAACTGATTCTCAGAAAGGGAAGATCATTTCAAGGTCAGATTTCAAAATCAGGTACTAAAGGTAACTATCTTTCTCATTCTAAGGAATTAGAAGTACAAAAAATTTATTTTTCTTCCTCTAAGATTATCAGTGGAAAATCAACTGTAATAGCTGCAGAAGGATCATTTGTTGAAAATATTTCTGCAGACCAACAAATGTTTTTTGTCAAGAAGAAAATGTCAATATAGAAGAAGAAATAAGATCAAGTTTGGTTGAAGAATCATCTAAGACCTTAAAAAGAAGTCAGAGCTCTTCATCTCTTGAGTTCACTCACAACAGGAAGAACATCATACAAATATCCACATTAATCTTCTGGCTATAGAACACATTCTTCAATAACTGTCTTCTAAAGGTGAAGTAAACTTGGTTGAACAACTTGCAAATTTCTATATAGAATCATATCCAACTTCCTTCCCATCAGAGAGTTCACCCCCTTTTAATTTAAATCCCCCTAGTGTTGAAGAAGCTGAGAAAAGTATATCACCACCCTCACCAATAGTCATTATGGTTTCACCTCCTCCATTAACCAAAATACAATGAATTCTAGCTACTAGATATGCACCTCTTGTGTTTCCAAATCAACCTGCAACCATGCCCACTGGTGACTACCTGAAGTATATGCCAAAATTTACCGGAGAAGGAGATGTAACTACAGAGGAACATATAGAAGCCTTCTATAGCTATGCTGAGAACCTAAACATAGAATATGTTGATGTCTGGACTAGAGTTTTTGTCCAAAGCTTGGATGGGAATGTTAGGAAGTGGTTCAAAGAGATTCCTCCTGGCTCTATAGTCGGAATAGAAGAGATGGATGATGTATTTTTGAAACATTGGGGAGATAGGAGAGATTCTTGTACTATATCATGGAATTTGGAAACCTTAAGTAATAAAATGGTGAATTTGTATCCGATTTCACTAAGAGATTCAACAGACTGTATGCTAAAATCCCTGCAAAAGTCAAACCTACAGAGACCTATACCCAAATCACTTATGCCAACTCATTTGATTCTGAATTTTGTTTGCTACTAAGAGAAAGAAGGTATACTACACTTTCCTTAATGCAATATGTTGCTCTAGAAGTTGAATCAAATTTCTTAGCTGCTCATAAGTTGAAGGGAGGTGTTGATAGAAAAAAGAAAAAAGAAGAAGCATATTATTTGTCAATTCCAAATCCTAAGATAGACAAATTGGATAAGATGCTAGAATCATTAACCTCATAAATGTCCAAGCTTAAAATTGAGAATAAGCAACCTGCCAAAGGGAAGGGTTCTTATGAATACCCTCACAGAAATCCAAATCAGAATTCAAATACTTTCAGGAGGAATAATCAACCAACACAGATCTTGAGAAGAGAAAGGAATTCTACAAAAGATCAGAGGGTAAAAGCTCCTCTTCAAAACATTTTGATGGAGGATGACGAAGATGACTGTTAAGAAGAAGAAGAAGATAATATTCATTGTGTTGGATATGATGCAGGAAAATATTATTTGAAACAACATGATTATGAAGAGGCATTAATCACTGAACAAATAAATGAGAATTCTGCTGATAATGGTGTTTTCCAAACCGATGAAGGGAACAAATATAATTTGAGATCTAAGTCAAATACTGTCAAGTAGAGTGCATCAACTCCTCCTTCAAATAAAAATGCTCCCCCTGCCAAGAAACAAACTCAAAAAGATCAGGATCTTGATGACCAACCAATTATTTTGAAAACCCCTCCAAAGGAAACTACACCAACTCCGCCGCCTAAGAAGACTGCTGCCCCCCCCCCCAAGCAACAAGTTCAAAAAAATCAGATTTTTGATGAGCAACAGAGTGTTTTGAAATCTCCTTCAAATGAGGTAAATCCTTCTGATAAATCCTCCTCCTCTTTTAATTTTGAAGCTGAGATACAGAAAATCAAAATTCCCATCCCTTTGATTGAGTTAATGAAGAATGAATCATTTAAGAAATATATCCTCAATACTCTTGAGCCTAAGTTCGTATCTCCTTCTGCTGATATCCTAAATATATATGATGACAAGCCCACCATTGTCTTAGGACAAATGGTAGAGGATAGAGATGAAATCTATCCACCTTTTTATATCTCTCTGAACATTCATGACAAAACACTACATAATTGTCTGCTTGACTTTGGAGCCTCTCACAATCTGATGCCAAAGGAAGTCATGGATGAGCTTGGATTAGATATTACTAAAAATTACCATGAAATTTTCTCATTTGACTCTAGAAAAGTAAATGTCTTGGGATGATGAAAGACTTGGCAGTAACTTTAACTCAAGCACCTATGAAAACTATGGTCATGGATATAGTTGTAGCAGACATTCCACCCAAATTTGGATGTTTGTTGTCAAGATCATGGATGAAGAGGTTAGGAGGAACTCTTCAAATGGACCTTTCATATGCTACTATTCCTATTTTTGGAGGAGTAAACAAGAGACTTTACAAAGAGTCGCAACTTGCTTACATTATCAGTGACGAACAAAATCCAACGAACCATCCTATTTACTCAGTTGACACAAGTATGGAATATTGCATATTATAGTTCGATGATTCATTGTCGGATTCATTATTGCTTAAGAAGTCTGCAGTTCAGTCCACAGAAGTAGCAGAAGATGACCTTTGGACCATGTTCTTCGATGGATCTTGTACTAGAGAATCAGGTGGAGCAGGGCTAGTATTCATGTCACCTTCAAAAGAAACTACTCACTTGTCTTTTAAACCTGATTTTAAGGTGACTAAAAACATTGTAGAGTATGAGGCATTCCTCCTGGGATTAGATGCATCCAAGGAGATGAAGATTCAGAAATTGCAAGTATTTGGAGATGCAGATTTAATAATTCAGCAGGTGAACAAATACTTCTAAGACAAACATGTTAGGTTGAAATCCTATAGGGATGAAGTGCTAAAGATGATTGTTGCCTTTACAGATTTCAATATTTCATATGTACCTAGAGCTATGAATGAATTGGTCGATTCATTGGTTGTTTAGCCTCTGCTTTTATACCTCCTCTACCCTCCAAATTGAATTATGATATTCAAGTGAGGTATAGGCCCTCTCTCCCTGATAATGTGAAGTTTTGGAAAGTATTTGAAGATGACGCAGAGTTGACTAGATTTCTTGGAGTGATTGATGAATTTGCAGATCTACATATTGATTTGGAAAATGACCATGATGAAATAACAGAGAAACCTAAGTTCAAAAGTAAGATTGGAGCACATGAAATTGTTCAATTTTCCACCAATAGAATTCCTAAAGGTTTGGTCCCTTTAGAGAGACTTTTTTTTTATCATAATGACATTGTTGTTAAACTAGAAAAGAAAGAGGAAGATTTTGATGTGTTTCAGTTTAATGTAGCAAATGAAAAAAGACCTAAGTATGTTAATCTAGCTTCTCATTTGACTGATAAACAAAAATCTGAATATGGTGAGTTGTTAAAAGAATTTTATGATATATTTGTATGGCAGTATAGTGATTTGAAGACATACAATACCAAGATTATTCAACATAAAATTCCTTTGAGAAAAGACACAAAACCTTTCAGACAGAAACTCAGATCATCCAGTCCAATGTTGTTTCCTATTATGGAGAAGGAAATCAAAAAAATGTTGTATGCCAAGATCATCATCCCTCTTAGATATTCTGTATGGATTGCCAAACTTGTTCCTGTTAGAAATAAAAATGGTTAGATTAGACTCTGTGTAGACTTCAGGAATCTAAACAAATGCTCTAGAAAATATAATTACACATTGCCTAAGATGGAACATATTCTACAGAAAGTTTCGGGAGCTAGTGTCATGTCATTCATTGATGGTTTCTCAGGGTATAACCAAATTGAAGTCCATCCAGATGATAGGGAAAAAACAACATTTACTACACCATGGGGTACATTTATGTACGAAAAAATGCCATTTGGACTGATGAATGCAGGAGAAACATTCCAGAGGGAAATGGATATTGCATTCATGGGGGAAAAAGACAGATTTGTCTTGATTTATCTTGATGATATCACAATTTTTTCATACATCCATGATGATCACTTGCAACATCTAAGAAAGAATTTTTTTGAAATGTAGAAAATATGGTATTTCTTTAAATCCAAAGAAATCCCATTTTTCACTCAGAGAAGGAAAGTTACTTGGGCATATTATTTTTGTAGATGGAGTGAAGAACGATCTAGAAAGAGTAGAGGAAATTCAGAAATTGTCTCTCCCAAGATCCAAGAAAGATATTCAATCTTTCCTTGGAACCATAAATTTCATCAGGAGGTTTATTGCAAATTTTGTTGATCTTACCAAATATATCACATGCATGTTGAGAAAAGATTCTAAAGTAAAGTGGACAAAAGAAGACAAACATTCTTTTGAATCTGTCAAAAAAGCTATTATGACTGCCCCTGTCTTAATTAGCCCAAATTTTGATAAATATTTTTATATTTTCTCATTTGCCTCTAATGATACAATTGTAGCAGTGTTGTTACAGAAGAATTAAGATGGGCACGGACAACCAGTAGCATTTTACATCAAAGTTTTGAGGGATGCTAAAATTAAGTATGACCCAATTGAAAAACATGTCTATGCACTAATCAAATCACTCAAAAATTTCAGGATCTATATACTATAGGCCAAGGTAATACCATATGTACCCTCAATTTCTATGAAAGACGTCCTTGTTCAGCCTGACATTGATGGTAAGAGGAGCAAGTGGATAGCTAAAATGATTTAATTTGATATAGAGATCAAGGCAATAAAACTTATTAGAGGCCAAGGGCTTGCCAAACTCCTTGCACAAGACAATTGCAGAATGTTAGAGATAAATTTTGTTGGGGTAAATGAATAAAGTGATCAACATCAAATTTCAGCAGAGAAACTCAACTATGATTCACATGTATCCTCTCACTTGGCAGATTGTGCATGTTACAATCATATAATTTATTTTTTGCAGAATTTGACAGCTCCACCAGACATGAGCAAGACACAAGTGAGAGATTTGAAGCTTAAGGACATCAAATTCGGCGTAAGTGACAAGAAGTTTTTCTAGAAATATCCATCAGGGGTACTCTTGAGATGCATTAACAAGGTAGAATAAATTCAAACAATGACATAATTTCATAGCAGTGAATGTGGAGGACACCATTACTAGAAAACCACTGCTCATAAAATTTTGAGAGTTAGCTACTATTGGCCTTGTTTATTTTCTGATGTATGTGCATTTTTCAAATCATGTGATAAATGCTAGAGGTTTTCAGGTAAGTAGTAGTTGAAATCTATGCCCCTTAAACCTGTTATGGTTATAGGTCCCTTCCAACAATGGGGGTTAAATTTCATTGGAGAAATACATCCACCTTATAGAAATCAACATAGATGGATTCTTGTTGCTATTGATTACTTCACAAAATGGATTGAATCCATTCCCACCAGGAATGCCAATCATACAGTAATCCTTAACTTTCTATATGATCATATTTTTGCTAGGTTTGGCTATCCCAAAAGGCTTGTTATAGACAATGCAACAACATTCAATGATAAAGCCTTGGTAAAGTTGTGTGAGGACATGGGAATCTAGCTAGTTCATTCTACAACCTATTATACACAAGGCAATGGCCTTGCCGAGTCTTCAAATAAGAGTCTGATAATAATTGCTAAAAAATTACTAGAGCAAAATCAAAGTAGTTGGGACTCTAAATTAAAGTTCTCTTTATGGGATGATAGAGTAAAAAATAAGAAATCTATTGATACATCTCCTTTCAAGCTGTTTTATGGCACATAAGTGGGTTTTCCAATCCAGCTCGTGTTACCAGTATCCATATTTCTTCAGGAGGTGGATTCCGAGCCAAATGATCTTACCAAGAGGATTTTTCATTTGGTTGAATTACAACAGACCAAAGAATAGTTGGTTGAAAAGACTAAATTGCATCAGAGAAAGATGAAGGACACTTTTGATAGAAAGGTGAAGGAAGATGTTTTTAAAGCAGGGGATCTAGTTTTGAAATGGGATGCAGCAAGGCAGGAAAAGGGTAAACATGGCAAGTTTGATGCTCTCTAGACAGGTCCATTTTTTATATCATTAGTGCAACAGAACACCAGTTGTTTTCTTCGAAATCTGGAAGGTGATCAAGTCACATGTGGCGCATTCAATGGGCGTTTTCTCAAACTCTATTTTCATTGAGTCTTTCTCAAGCCTTTCTCTATTGTAATTTTTTATTTTTTTTTAGTTTTAATTTTTCTTTTTCAGTCTGTGTGTTAAAATAACTCCATGCCCAATGCACTACCGAGTTAGTCAGTTTTGAGTCTTAGGTGATAGGAAAAGCTACATAGTCAATAAGGTTTTTGAAACCTCACAGGGAGGGTTTCATCCCCAGAAGGAGCCAAATGTTATCTCCTTAAATAACACAATCAGTTTTGTTGATTTAGGTGATAGGAAGTCATTGAAAAATGCAGTTCTAAATTTTTCAAGGTTCATTTTTGAGAAACTTACATTTGTAATAAAGTTTTGAAAAAGTCATATTTGATTTTTATTTTAAAAATTTCAAAACACAGGTGTCAGTGGCTAAGTGCCTCTCCAAAAATGCTTCTAATCCATCGAAAGCCTTAGCTTTCGGTGGCATAAAACCGAAATTTGGGGCTATTTATCCATCGAAAGCATAGGAGCTTGGAAACAGTCAGCATTTCCTTTCACGTGCCATAACTTTCTGGTTGATGTGTTATGATTGCAATTAACCGTCGAAAAGACAGAAAGAAATTCGTTTGAAGACTCAGATCTCATCCCGACAAGATACATCGAATCTTTTTAAACTTTTGTTTCATTAAAGAACGCAGTTGTGTACATTCCCATCATTCAATTTTACCAAATCATGATGACTTCAAATCTTTCACGTTCCTTGTAATCAGGGCCTTTTCTTAGTGCATATCTCACATTTTTCATTTATGTCGCAGCTAAGCCAAAACTCCCTAATTTTGAGTTGAGCGTTCCCCCTCCAAGCCCGAATTTTCAATTGTAGGTGTACAAGAGCATTCCAGCAAATGAATAAAGGAGGAACAACTATAAGAAAGGAAAATGATGATTTTCACTACCTGGAATCACACCTAGATGTGTGTCAACTCTTGAAGGACGCTGGTTGCTACAATTTTTGTGCAAAATTATAGGGCTCTCACAAATAGGTAGCGGAATATTTTTCTCTGACATTTGATGGAAGAAAATAATTCATTGGTGAAGACTAATTCCAAGTGGATGAAGCCCTCATAGCTGAAGTGACAGAACTTCCAAGGACTGGAGAAAACTAGTTCAAAACCACTGTCACAAAAGATGTTGAATTTAGGTCATACCTGAAACTAGAACACAAATGTTTGGTATGGAAGAAAGACATTCCTATGTATTTTCTTGAAGAGAAATGACAATATTTATTGAAATCCATATTTGTTTATGTAACTTGTGAAGGTAGATACAATAGGGCTATGATCTATCCTTTTAAACTCATCAACTATTTCATTGGTAGAAGCCCACTCAATCTGTCTTATTACCTCCACATAATCTTAACTAAGATGGCTCATCATGTCAAGGATGAGACAAACAAGGTTGTAGGTAGGTTATTGTTGGATCATGTTGTCATTGATGCCAATGGTTTGATTGATTGATGTCAAGTGATTGATTGATGTTAAAGGATTGATTGATTGATTATTGATGTAATATAATATGTATTG